>PVKB01005772.1:0-85219 GCA_004027205.1 Ctenodactylus gundi
CTGCACCGTGGATCTCGAGAGATAACAGAAAGCAGATAAACAAAAAGCAGCAAAAACAGAAGAGACGTCAGAAGGAAGATTCCCAAACGCTTCTCCCTCAGCGCTGGTTATTCCCTGTGTCCCTCTTACCCCAAAGGCATCCTCTGCGCTACTGTTTGACAGCTTTTCTCCAACCCACACCTTAAATATTTGCTCATAACGTCACTATTTCACTAAACATTTATGACTGCCAAGAAATGAGCCGGAACATTCCCACTCACAAGATCTTACGCCCGAGGGAAGACGACAAATGGAAGACCAACTGACTTATAACAGGCTACGGAGGGCAGTCCCAAGGCAAGGCCAGCTTGGAGACCCCGTGAAGGAAACTAAACTGGATGAAAGAGAAATATTCTCTGGGTCAGGCGAGACTTACATTTAAATCCAACCTTGCCATTTCCTAGCGTTTTTCCAAATCAATTTGTTTAGCATTTTTCTCATGTATAACAAGGAATAATAGAAGTGCGGGCTTTGTTGCACCACAGGGAAGAGTGAATGTGAGAAAGTGTGCAAAGCGCCAGCAGTGGGTACCAAAAACACTGCCTAAGTGAAAGCGAGGGCGATATTGGTGAAAAGAAGGAACAGGATGAGATAAAACTGACTCGTGCAGGGCTAGTGCTTTCAGAGAAGCACTGTATCAATTGGGAAAGGGATTTCCAGGCACAAGTCGTCTCCACAGATGACTTCACGTTGCGCTGGCCAAGCTTACCTTGCTAAGGCTCCTACAGTGAAAAATGACGTTCAATAGTCCCTCCGAGATTCCACTCTTGTATCCAGGGACCATCACCCCCAGCAAATCAGGCACCTCAAACGTGGATTCATACCTTTTTTTCTCTCCTCTTCTTGCTTCTCTTTCTGCTTTCTAAAATACCGAAATTTCAGAGCCATTATCATCAAACTTCGGCGATTTTTTGTCAAATGTACTTTCCAACTCTGACTCCACCTCCCTAATTCACTCATGGTCTCTAATCCAAACTTCAAAAAGGATGCACCAGCTTTTCTCTAAAAATTTATTTTATCTAGCAATTGACTAGTTATTTGTTCAGTAACTTCGTAAAGGTTAGTTGGGCAGCTGTAATGTGCCCAGAATTCTGCCTTATGCCAGAAAATCAGTAACAACTGGCTAGAAGCCATCGATCCACGTCTTGATCTTGCCACGTTATGATCTTTATCAAGCCTTTCATGCCAGATCTGCTATTACCTCAATAGAATCTGTCTTGTGTGTAGAATATGACTTAGCATTTGTGGAAAACCCTTCCCACTATGGTTCTACTCTATTTAAAGAAAAATTCCCCTAAATCAATGTGCTTCCTGCTAATGGAACTTCTGTCTTGTTTCCAAGCATCCCAAGCTCTTTGTGGCCTTTTACATGATGTCACTCCTCCCTCTACCTCTGTTTACAGACTGTATAAATTTTAATGATCAGTCCAGAATATTCCCCATAAAAATGAAATTGGTCACATAAAAAGTTTCTACTGTGTGCTCTGCCCACTTCAGTCCCATCATCTATCATCAAACCTTTGAATTTCATTTTTTGTTTGGCTTAAGGATTTCTGATCATTGCTAGAAAACAATTGTCTACAATATACACTTTTTGATCTTAGTCAAATCTTTTCCTCCCTATTAATATTTAACATAACAGAAATGTAACATCATTAAGCCAATAGAAAAAAGAAAGACCTAAATTGATTTATATTTGGGGAAATTTTCTGAATAAAAGAGCATTTAATGCTTCTTTTCAACCTATAGTTTTTGAAAGAAAAAAATGTTAGATGTTAAAATTCAAAAGTTAAAAATGGAATCACAATTAAGTATAAAATAATAAAATAAGCATGCGGCTAATTATGTGATCATTCGGCTCTGTTTCTAAACACCTTTTTCTAATATCTTTAAATGAAAGAAATTTCCAATATCCTCTTCCCCACAGTAATACTAATATGGAGTTTACTTGCATACTCAATAAATACTCTGCATAGTTATGATGTGCTAAACATCTTGCAAGATGAGGGGTTTATAGGATTAAGTAATTTTTTTTACTCCCAAGGTTGAATCTAATAAAAGAAAAAAAATTAAATAGAGCATAAAACAGAAACTTCTATAAAGAGAAGTCTTTATAGTAAACCAAGTGGTCCAAGAGCTGAGGTGGTCACAGAGATGTGTAGAGTGGTTTCCAGTAAGGTCAGGTGTCCAGGCTGAACAATTACAGAAAAGAAGAAAAGTTTTAAAACAGCCCAAGACAGGTGTGTGTATAAAGCCAAGTATAGAAGTTTTTTTTTTTATTTATTTAGAGAAAGTATCATATTATTCTTTATTTGTCCCACAATGCATTGCAGGGTAAGTACTTAGAAAGTATTTCTTGCATAGAAAAATAGTGATTGTAACAACCTATAAGAAATCATAGTTTTCAAAATATTTAAGAACTCTAATATGTAATATGGGATTAAGTTCTGAGGATAAAAATAGCAGTGATTATATAATTTTTAATTTTTTATCTATAAGGATAGCAGCACAACTAACAACATGGAAGGCACCAAAATACACACCAACTGACCACTGGATACATAAATTGTGGTATTTATACAAAATAAATTGCTACTCATCTATAAAGACACATAAGTTTGAGGCTTTTGTAGGTAAACAGAGGTAACTTGTGACCATCATGCTTAATAAAGTGAGTCAGATGCAGAAGGTCAAATATCAAATGATTTTGCTAATATGAGAAACCCAGTTCACAGTCATTTCATAGAACTACATGAGAAAACTAATGTGAATTAAAGGGGAAGGAGTGGGTGTGGGAGCATCGGAAAGGAAGAGTAGAAGGATTTATAATTAGGATGTGCCCAAAATACCCAAGATCAATATAGCTATTATGTATAACATATATGCAAGTCAATAATATAGGGAAAAAAGACTCACTTGAATAGACTATCAAAACAAGTTTTATATAAGATGCTACAGCAGTTTAAGAGGATTGGGCCTTTTTTTCATTTCTAGGCTGAATTAGTTAATGTTGTCAAGACAGAACTGACATGAAACAGATGTCTATCAGTGCAGACAAAATTAAGTAGATAAACATATGAGTTTATACAGTTACTTAATTTTCTCTGTGTATATATGTAACTTCCTGCTAAATATAGAAACACTGTTGCTCATTACAAACATTATAGATGAGTGTGGTGAAGATACGGAACACCCTGTCGTCTCCACAGTCCAGTCTGGGGACCGTCCTGTAACATCAAGCCCTGTCAGCCACAAGTCACGTTTTAATGAACTGGTGCACTACTAATACTGTTATATCCTCCTTTAAAACTAAAAAAATTCTAACGCGTCCACAAGGCAACAGGCAAACTCTTACTATCCCTTAATGTACTAGTAAAAACAGAAGACAGTGCGAAAAATGTTTGGATGCTGGAGCCAGCCAGGCAGAGTTAACTTTCTAGATTGGGAGTGAATGGTTGGGTAGATGCAATCCTCGTCCCGTCACCCCTTCTCACAGGCCTCAGTAACTACTACTTATGCTTCAGACCCAACCAAGGTCACAGCAATTCCAAGATGAATCTCCCGAAATTTCTCCCTCTGTCCATTTTCTATTGCCTCCAAGTTGACTTCCCAGTTCAGTAAAAATATCTGGTTTCATTCAGGTACTCAGGCAAAAATCTTATCTCGCCTTCCCGGCATTGCCTGGAGTGTGGCTGTATACCCTTCTGCTTTCGTGCCAGGCCTTCCGCAGTAGATTCCACGTGTCATAGCTACATCTTCTTTTTAACAAAAACTTGATTATGCCAATTTTTTTTACTCAAAATTATTTCAAAGTCTTTCCACTTCAGTTAGGAAAACAACAATAACAGCAACAACAATAATAATCCCAAGCAACACGACAAATTTGGGCATCTGACAACACTAAACCATTATTTCCCCAGATCACCTCCTCACTCCAACCTCACTGGCTCTACTGCTGTCACCTGAACAGGCTGCAAACATGCAGAGCTCGGGGTATTTCTTCCCACCCTCTCCTCACATCTCCACTGCGATCTGTATATGACTGGCTTCTTCCTGTCACGTAGGCCGCTGATCCTGTCACCTCCCACGAGAGTCCTTCTGTAAACATGCTCTCTGAAGCGTCTCCTGCTCCCAATCCCTTGTCCTGTCCCATCGCTTGGTCTTTCTTATCTCTAACATGAGACAGTTATGTGTTTATTTCATGTCTCAACTAATGGATAATAAAATCCCAAATAGCAGAATTTGTGTCTCCTACTAAATATTCTCAGGACCTTGCACAGGGTAAGCATTTCAGACATGTTTACTGAACAAGCTAAATAAATATTCTCTAAATTGTTATCTTTTATTCCATCTAGAATCTCATTTGAAAGCTATTCTGTGGTATGTCCATTGTACACAATATATTTTCTGGTTTTCTAGAATTTATGTACTTATTTACACTTCTGGATCTGTCAATCACTGGGTTATCTGCTTCTAGATCAGAAGATCACATCTGCCTTTTTCATCATAACATGCTCATGGTTGACACCAAAATCTATCCCATAATAAATATCGGTTGCTGAATAAAGGAAAAGATGACCATAGGTTTCTGGACCCACTGATTACTACATAAACAGGAACCATGATAATAACAACAGATATTTTATTTATGCAACCGGAAATTTCTTAAATAGTGCCTGCCTAAGGAGAAGAAAAGCCAATTAAGAAATAGATATAAGTGTGAAAAACAAGCCATTTGTCATTTCTATTTTAATTTTACAAGACACAATCAGCTTAATTTAGCTTTATCATCCATAGGTAGTCACTCTGAGACAAAAAAGAAGAAGTCTGCAGTTTATGTTCAGCATGCTGGGAAGTATTTTTTCAGACAAGAAAAATAACAGGCATTAACTGTGTGATATTCATCTTCTTTTCTTCTACCGCTGGGTACTAAAGAGAAACTCTGATGGCCCAAGGTTATTGTAGTCAACACAGAGCCAAACCTAAGCATTTATTTATTGAACACTATTGACTAAGTAGAAGAAAAGAGAGAAGGAAATTACCTGGTGATTGACAGGGAGTTGCTACCCCATGAGGAACGTTGCCATGAGATTACACCATTGTTTTCCAGGTTAGAGACAGGAAATGATTATAATCCCCGAAAAGAACTGCATTGAATGACTGTCAAAGCAATGAAGGAAACCTGATTTGTGACTGCCTGCAACACTGCGTCATTTTGAATGGCTGTTTTGGAAATCTGGAAAGGTACCTGAGGCTTACATTATGGAAGACATAATCTAGGTTTAGTTTCTAGTTTCTCATGAAAATTTCCTGTCCTGCAAATTACTTGACTTAGATTTTTTTGTGTCATTGCTGAACCCCTAAACAAGAGTACTCGTTCTTAACACACGGACACTGTAAACATTAGGACAATCTATTTTGAAGTTAGAGTATATGTTAACAAACACTTTAAAGAACAAAACCATCTCAGTCTCTGTTAGGGTATCAGGCGCTGTTGTGTGGTAATGCTAACAGAGTGAGTCTGTCAGTGAGTTTAGATCCACTACTCTTTGTATGCAATTGCTGCGTGTCCTTTGCTATATTAACGCTGTGAGAAAATTTATCTCTGGCCTCAGACTTTAGTGAGTTCTTAGTCACAACATCCTTTTAGCTATTTCAAGAAATTTTCAAGAAAGCAGTTCTGTTGTTAATATTTGGCATTTACACTCAAAGACTACAAGATCACTGTCGCCTACCTAATTTCAACTGAGAATACCAGAAGTTGAAAGAACAGAATGTATGCTTTGGGGTTGAGAGTATTTCCCTAGATCTCTGGATCTTCACCATGTCAGCATCCAGATTTGATAGATTTGATTTTAAAACTACTGACCCATCTTGTTCCAGTTATATCTCAGTTGGAATCTTAAAAATATTTAAGTGGTTGGTAAGCCATTATTTCATTGCAAGTAGCATGCTTTGAATAAGTTACTGGGTATACTATATGACAATAGAAATTCTGTGGAAACCAAGCGATGTGCACTTACTCCATCAAGATGCATTAATTCTTGTTTTGTTTTTTCTATTAAATCACATTTGCTCCCCCATCCTTCTTTCAAAAGTCTTTCAAATTCACCACATATTCACAATAAATAATTTCAGATAGTAATCCCTTTAGTATTAATATGACAAACACCTTTGAAAAGGGATAACTATATATCACGTTCCCACATGTTTCAGATGCAAGTTCAAAATACAGTAGCATGTATTTCATTCCTTCACTATTATTTACCAATAAGCCTTTTCTAAACAATATATATAAATTTCAAAAAGTACATATATGAGACAGTTGATGAATCTGAGTTACACAGGATTTTGTTAATTATCGCATTCCCCTCAAGATTCCTTTGGGTCCTTCATTCTGAGCTATCTGCAATACCCCTGGAGAAGATTTCCTAATCTTTTACATATCAATTTTATACTCTAATCCAATGTCATATTTGTATATAAAAGTAAATCATCAAATCTAATAGAAACATAAGAGAAGGGTCAGGAATGTAGTTCAGTGGGAAAGTGTGTGCTCAGAATGTGTGAGGTCCTGGATATTTAATACTCAGCACAAAACAAAGGAAAGAAAGAAGGAAAAAAGAAGACAAAAAGTGAAAAAGAAAAACAACTCTGAACACTTGAGTGAGGCCATGGTATTATAATAATAACAAATAAAATGGTGGAAGTCAGTTTTGTCTATGTGACATATGGTTAGAATAACTCATGGAAAATAAACATAATAATAGATTTTATTGTAGTCTGCCTGTTTTCCTTTTCCAGTGTGTGATATAACTAGAAAAATTTTGTTGAAAAACAACTTGAAAGATGTAAATAAGACAAGAGATCTGTAACACGACAATATAAAATCCTCTTGTCCTCAATTTACTACTTTGGAAATGCATGTACTAGGCTATTGTGTTGAAAGATAATTCCTAAAGCTCTGAAAGTCTGATTCCTCTCTCTCTCTCTCTCTCTCTCTCTCTCTCTCTCTCTCTCTCTCTCTCTCCTTGCCTCTCCCTCCCTCCCTTCTTCCCTCTCTCTCTTCTCCACCTTCCATCGTTTTTACTAATGGTACTTTGAAGTTAAAATTCTCAGAGAACAGAAACCATTATTAAACAATCCCAGACACCTGACCTGCTCATACTTTTCTATGCTCAAAATTCAGATTTAAGTTCAAAACTAAAAGCTATAGTATCTTTATAGATTCCGAGGATAAAGGCATGTATTTTTTACTTTTAGATATATACATAGATATATATTTGCTGTCCATAAAAGTCAGATCTCACAAATCTGCTAGCTTCAAAAAAATCTTCAGTTTTTTTTTTTTTTTTTTTTAATACTGGCCCTTGTATTTCGATTTAAACCAAATGGGACCAAACTTATTACTTCTACTCTGAAAGGTCATTTTTCATCAAGATCGTATTAGAAAATAAATCATTTAAAGCCATCATTTGGACCGTTCCTTGCATGAATGTCTTAAGAACACGTAATAAGGCTGTTCTGCTTATTTGCTAACCCATAACGGTCTGAGGCTGCCATCTTGTGGAACTCAGGCGATATTTCTCCAAATTCAGGAGCCTGGGGGAGTGTGGTGACATCGCGAGACCCGCCCCTGTTGCAGCTATTGCAGCATCTCCATCAACAGCAAAGGAAGTCCGGAAGTTCATCAAGGGCAGGATGCCAACACTGTACCCTTAAGTGTATGATGTATGCATATATGTGACAGAGAAAGGAAAGAGAGAGAGGAAGAAGGGAGGAAAGAGAGAGAAAGGAGGAAGGGAGGGACTGAGAGAGGGAGAGAAAAGGAAAGGGAGAGGAAGTGGGAGAGAGAGACTACAACACTATTATTAGAAGCAGGTTACCGTGGAATAGTGCAGAGCTCTGGGTAGCAGGCAACTTTCCATTAAAAGCAGGCAAGTTCTTGCGGCTGAGACAAGGAATTGTTATCTGCCTTGAAAAACTGAGAATTTGTGTGGGATGGAGGCACTGACGATAGTTTTTTTTTTTCTCTCCAGCGTTCTTTCACTGAAGCAGAATAAATCACAAATCTATCAGTGGTCTGCTTGGAGCCACTAAAATAAATTCCTATCTGAAGAAGCAATTTTTACACTTAGAAAACACTTATTATAAAAACCAAATTATTACCAGCTATCTCTGTTTACAAATACTTGAAAATAAAAACATGTACATTCTTAAAATATTTACAAGTGCCTTTTAAAAGGCTGAAGTCTCTGGTTATAAAGATAATTCATGGCAGGTGGTAATTTTGTGTTTTGGAGAAAACTCGTAGGGCAATTAAGGAACAAAACTCTGCGCCCAAGTAAAAAAAGTCAACTGTACAAATTCATGAGATTTCGTGAATGATTGCCAGCTTGGTTTTTTGAGAAGGTAATTTTCATTTTAAAATAGTCAAAAGGAAAAACTCCTAGCTTTGTTATTTTTCCATTCTCTTACCCTTCGGGTAATCCTTTTCTCCAGGTGAAGGGCAGGAGTGTTAAATATTCGGAATGTGTAAACTAACTCCAAGAAAAGGAACTGGCAACTTCTTCTAGGATGCTGAGTAATTAAGCAGGCCTACAGCACCTGCTGGAATTATAGAACATAAGCAAAGATTAATGAGGCCTAAAGATGCAGGTCCCACAGTCTCTAACCAACATACAAGTGCCTCACCTCGACTTTCTCAATATTGAACATATGCCCATTTTCAAGACAAGCAAAATTGTATATATATCCCTGTTTGGATGCTAAACAGTTTGGTAAAATATATGAAAAGAATTTATTTTTTAAAGGGTACTCTAAGGTGTATTTTCAATCCCCATCCACACTAGGAGATTTTGACTTCTGTCCTGGACTACAAAGAGGGCATGAATTGGTATATGTGCTCTGAGTTTCTTTCCTAGTTCCCTTTCTAATCTGAGTGATTAAGGATCAGGACCTTCTACAGAGTCACATTTATCAACATCATCATTCAAAACAGAAGACACATCAGAGATCCTTTTTCTTCTTTTGATAAGGCTAATAGTAATGAGAGAGAGAATGCTTCTCATGTTTGGGAGCTTTGAAGGTTTGCAATAATTTTGTGAAGTAAAGACTGTCTGCAATTAATTTTTTTTCTCAAATTGATTCCGGATCTATGAATGTTTCATTAGCCAAGAAGAAGAGTTTGAAAAAGATGTGAAAAATTGTTTTGATCTTAATTTTAGATAGTTGCAGGGGCATACAACGCCCTGTTCCCCCCCCCCCCCCATGACTACACTGTCACCAAAATGCCACTTACTTCTTATATTTTTCTTGTTTTCACAAATGGAGATTTCTTATAGAGAACTTTGAGATACATTTAGTCCTTTGTATACATTCCTTAGGATTTTTTTCCCATTTTTATTAGTCTATGTGTATGTGATACGCATATGTGTTACACTGAACTTGAGTATTTTGTGCACATATATCTCAGGTCAACACACAATCCCTTCCCCTTCCCATTTCTGGCACTCCTGCTTTCTCCCTCATCCCACCACCACCTCCCACAATCACACCCATTAGGTTCTATAAAATGCCTGGATTCTGGATTCCTCATATTAGAGAAACCATGAAATATTTAACTTTCTGAGTCCGACTCACTTCACCAAGCATGATGAACTCAATTTGTGTCCACTTACCCACAAAAGCCTCAAATCTGTCTGTCTTTATAGAAAACACTTATAAATATAAGTACTATATGTATAATTATTATATTTGTTTATAGAAGAGTAGCACTCCATTGTGTACATATACCACAATTTTGTATAATTTGGCTTGTTGCTAGATATTTCAACATCTTTCACAGCTTAGCTATTACTAGCTGTGCTGCTAGAAACATGGGTGTACGTGCATGTCTGTTAAACACTGGTTTTTTATCTCTTTTGGAAAGATACTCAGAAGAAATATCACTGGATAGAATAAAATATTTATTTTTAGTCTTTGAATGAATCTCCATACTGTCCCCCATGGTGGTTTCACCAGTTTACAGGCCACCAGCAGTGTAAAAGAATTTCCTTCAAACTCTAATATTGGCAAATTCAATTCAGAATTTTTGAATTAACTGACTTCTTTCTACAAGCATGTGCTAATCTCAAACCACTCAATGTAAAGGGATGATAGAAAGACTGTCAGTAACCGACATGAGTCAATACATGTTAATATTGGAAACACTAAATTCTATTTAATGCCCCTTGCCAGTCTACAAACCATTTCTTCTCATTTCAGGGTGGGCTTAACATTGCCTCTCAAGAAGACTTTGTACTCCTACCACCTACAAGTTTTTCATAAGTCTTTCTTTCCTCTCTCTCTCTCTCTCTCTCTCTCTCTCTCTCTCTCTCTCTCTGAAATCATATAAATATCTACCTGTAATATTGAGTATTTTATAAAACTTAACTCTTACATCTAGTCTGTTGATCTAAGGTGCACTGTATATAATGTACATTTAACTTCACAGTGTCCTCATTACAAACACTTAGGAGTATTATATTTCTATAGTTCATGTAGGTCAAGGATCGTGTTTTGGGTCAATCTGTACCAACTTGAGTGAACTGATAGGTCAAATTGTGTCTTCAACCATGTCTGTCTGCAGAACGGATGGAGCGCTGAATGTTGATCTGACAGAATTTCAGGCCATTGTGGTTTCTTATCCACTTCCCTCTGGCCAGATTTGCTCCTGTCATCATTGAAATAGAAGAGAAAGGTAGAAATAAAAACAGTCACGAATAGCTTTCTGTAGCAGAGATCACCAGTGCTTGCTTTGAGCTAATTGGTGAAAAATCACCCTTGCATTGATGAACACAGAGAGGGCTGCCTGTTCCACCGTGCTCATATGGTTCCCAAAGAAGCCAATGCAACCACTGCCACCAACAAGATGAGGCATACCATCAGACTCTGAATTGGTGCTTCACCGGCTTCCTTAGTCACAAGAGCTCCAGTGTTGCCTTGAAAAGACCTGGCTAGTGTGTGTGGCAAACCAGGGTGTTCTGTGCTGAGCCCCACCATCCCATTGCAGGTGCCGAGGCTAACCTTGGCCACAGGTCTGGATTCATGCATGCCAGCGGTGCCTTTGTTCACTGGTGCCTGGCTCAGAGGATGGAAGGAGCTGTTCTGAGGTCTGTAGGACCTGACTACCCTATGGAGGGCTTTGAGAGGATTGGCGTAAGTCCTCTTGATAGAGAAAGCCAAGAGTACTAAAGTTAAAATTTCAAAAAGGTGCTGGTTTATATAGAGGCTTGCTTTCTTTTAAACATTGAGAACCAACAATCAAAACAAATCTGTATGCAGCGATGTATGCTCACATATAGATACTGACCCATGCTTTAATTCAAGCTCTCCACATTTCTAATGGGTCTTCGATAAATTCTTACCTCTATTGGAAAACCAAAAAATAAGGTTGTTGTTTTGGAAACATAAACAATTCCATAACCAAATTATAGGAATATATATTCTTGAGAGCAAATGTTATCCTAATTTTTAAAAAAATTCCTTTAATTATTCTTGGTAAATATGGAAGACTGTTAAAATAGGAGCTCTCTATCTCCTACAAAATTATATTTCCTCTATTTTCAGTAAAAGATCTTTTTATTATTTGAGTTTATGTAACTATGTTTTTTAAACATTACCTTAGCTCTAGATGATATGCTCCATAATCACCTCTTCAGGGGATTTTATTTTCTATCAGGAGAGAAAAAAGAAATGTGTGGGTTTATATATGTGCATGCCGGTGTGTGCATAATTCTGCTTAGGTCAGAATAGTTTTATATTTAACTTATCCCATGATAAAAGCATAGGAAACAGATAATTAAAGATACGCACAACCTTTGTATTTTTGCTTCATTTCTAACAACATTCAGCGTGCTATGCACATCTCAGTTAACTTGTTAACGTAGTGCTTCGATTTTCCCTTGTGAGAAGCAGATTCTGGTTTATATTTAAAATGAGTGAAACCTTTCACCTACGTTTTTGTTATATTTGATTACTTGATATATGCACAAGATGAGACGATATTAATACAAGGGATCTCACTTACTGACCAGGACCTTCCCTAGAAAAAAGTTTCTTAGCAAGCACCGCCTATATACGCAAATGTATTTGTCATATACACTTAGCAATCTGTTAATATGGTCCTACTAATCATACAGAGACATGGACAATCTGTAATTGTTGAGAAATAATAAAATAAAATTTAATCATTTTAATTGTTATTTAAATATATTGCATATTACAAAAAGACTGATTCAGTATATATGCTTTTTAATCTAAATTTTGCTATTCTGTGATAAATAATTAAAAGTCTATCTGAGTCTAAGAAGAGTGTTTTTTGGTTTAGCGTGTTATCTTGGTGGTTAGATGTTTGCTTACCATGCACAAGGCCTGGGTTTGATTTCCCAGAGCTACATAAAAATTAGCTATGTGCTCGAGGCCAGCCTGAACCACATAGCGAGTTCAGGCTCAGTGTGGACTACAGAGAGACACCTTATCCCAAAGATGAAATACAGGCTTGACATGGTGGCACTCACCTGTTATTCTAGTACTCAGGAAAAATAAGGAGAGAATTTTTAATTTTGGTTGATAACAGTCATAGCTAGAAAAACTGCAGACTCGAACAGAGAAACTTTGCAGACACCTTTTCTGTTCTTACATAAGATGCTGTTTTTGTTTTTATTTCCAGTGATGAACTTATGCAAATAAATGTGCCAAGATGTGGCTGGTAACTGAACAAACTACTTCGGAGCAAGCAGCGGCTCTCAGGAAATACCTACACGAATACCTACCTTTTACTATTATGTTATACAAATATTTGAAAAACCAACAAAGACTCCTTAGTTGTTTAAGTGGATCAGAAAATGTTATTTTCAAAATTTTCCAAGTGTTCATGTAGGAAAGATTCCAGTAATCTATATATAATGTTATAGTAACGTATGTTTGTCGTCATGTTGGATCAGAACCACCCTAAAAATCCAGAAGTTTCCGAACTTTCCTCTTCAAAACTCTTTCTCTCAGTGGTGTAAGTTTTACCCAGGAAATTCATTATATTCTCATTTATTTTTATTTTTATTTCTTTTTTTGAGATAGGATCTCACTCCGTATGTAGTCCAGCCTCATCCTGAACTCACTATGTAGTCCAGGGTAGCCATATACTCATGACAACCCTCCTCCCTCAACCTCCCAAGGGCCGGGTTTACAGGCATGCCCAGTTTATGTGGTGCTGGAGAATCTAACTGGGGCTTTGCGTTTACTAGACAAGTGCTTTAATCGCTGTACAATTCCTCCAACCTCCTTACTTATTTTTAGTGCACATCACAGATAAGTGAATCTCAAATGGCTTTTAACACAGAATTTTGTCAATTGTCATTTAAAAAAAAAAGAAAGTCTGGGCCATTTGTTTCTCTAAGCTGTGTATGATACAATTTTTTTTAAAATTTTCCTCTTAATACTTGTTATTTTTAAAAGTCTACTACTTAGGAAAATACAGCACACTCCCTGGGAATAATTGAACTGCGGGTTCTTACAATATTATGCAACTGAAAAGAAACAGAAGCTCAGGCTTCTCCCCCATTCCGCCCCACTCCTAAGGTGCTGAGTGCACCCGGCTGTGCTGTGCTACCACGTGACATCTTGGACACTAGATCAAAGCAGCAGAAGTCCACATGGAAAATATTAGTAACAATGAGTTATTTTTTTTTTCACCTAAAGTACGTGGAAGTCTAAAGTCTCCTATTCAGTAAATGCCCCCGTAGAATATTTTGCCCACTTCAAGAGGAAATAAGAGCCTCGCGATCAACAAACATTCATGCACTCTAATCTATGTATTCAAAAACTCGGCTAAGTCCTAAATGTTTTATGGCAAGCACTGTGACCTTTAAAAGTACATGTTTATGGACAAGAAGTGCAGCTTAGCTGTTAAAGCGCTTGCGTGGCACACACGTGGCTCTGAGTTCAATTCTCCAGCACTATATAAAATCAAGTGGGCACACAGGCACACTCCTGTAATCCCAGCAGTTGGGAAGCTGAGGCAAGAGAATTGAAGTGAGCTTAAGGCCAGATTTGGCTACGTTGAGAATTTAGGACCAGAGTGCACTACAGGATGAGACCCTGTGTCAATAATCAATAATAATAATAATAATAATAATAATAATAATAATAATAATAATAATCAGACATATTTCCAGTTTCTTCATAAACAGCCCTTGTGGATTTTGCTGACTTAAAATTCTAGTGCTATTTTTCTCCTTTCTTTTCATAATCTCGCATTCCTCTGTGCATCATGGCCAGCTAACCAGAAGGCACATCTTGGAAGGTATCTTCGGTGGAAGGGCAGGCTGTATTTGTGGTTTGTTTGGAGTTGAGATATATCTTGTGAGAATTCTCCTTTCATTCTGAGTACTGTTTGTTTGTTTGTTTGTTTAGTGTTATGGTTGAGGTTGTTGTTTTCCATGGCACTGAGGATTTAGCTCAGAGCCTTCAGACTGAGCTACAACCCTAGATTATTTTTATTTTTGACTTTGAGACAGGTCTCACTAAATTGCCCAGGCTAGACTTGAACTTGTGATCCTCCTGACTCAGCCACCCAGAGTTTCATGACTACAGGCCTGTTTCCTAAGAAAAGATTTAATTTTACAATTCAAAGACAAACGTGTGTGATATTTTCCTCCCATGGGAGCATTATTATAGTAGAAAATGGAGTAAGACTTTCCCTCATTTAAGTCTGTATTACTGTTTAAGAAAAAGGTTAGTTTAGGAAAAAAAAAATACTTTAAGAAATAATATATGTACAGGATAGTCCAATAGTCCTTCCTTCTCTTTCACTAGATTGTAAGAAAGCTCTTTGAATTAATAAAATAAAAATTGAAATGTGACTTAGTGGTTCCAAAATCCAAGCCTTGTTTAGTAGTTTTGCTGTCCTTTTCTCCATCGTAAATGGTGAAAAGGTCACATCTGATTGAAAAACCCATTAAGCAAATATCAGATTCAACAATACAGTAACAAAGAGATAAAGATGCATACTCCAGCTGACAGCCACGTTTGGTTATTTGGTGCTTGTCAGCTCCCAGAAATCTTATCTTTATTTAGAAGACCCACTGAAAGATTTTTCAGTGACTTCCTATCACAACACAAGCATTATTGTGCATTTAATGTGATTTCCTGCTGAGTTCAAATCAAGATGTAAAATGATGCGAAAGGCATTTCGAAAAGCCAATGGCCAAGCTTTAAGAACGACTGTTATTGCCCAAATATACCACTAAAATGAATAGAGAAACTTCGGTACAACAGAACATAAAATAAACACATCATACACTTTCTCAAAACAATTCCATATTTCAAACAAGGGAAAATGGAATTTCGTGGATTTCTTTTTTATTTCGAGGAAAAGATAAACCTAAATGTAGGTGGAATGAGTTTCACATGCACAACAGGCTGCTGCCTGTTGCCAAGAAGGTAAATCAAGATTACGTGATAAATCATTTTTATCCAATGTATTTCATGCAAACATAAACAAGAACACACCAAATAGCAAATAAATTAGGGCAAACCCTGTTTCCCAGGCTTTATAAAAAATACTTTATACAGTGTACTACCTATTTCAAATTTTATAGCAAAAAAGAAAAAAGGCCAAAATAAGAATGTTGTCCTAATGATCTAATTTCAAAATTGTTAAGACCCAAAAGTTAATAAGGAAGGGTCCTGGTTCTCAGAAAATCACTCTCTTCGGGTTCACAACCACGCCAAGTTTTATTTCATAGGGCCATAACTATAGCCCACTTTTGTGCCCACTTGCCAGTGTTATCTAAAGTGGCCTTAGCTGCTTTGCCAAAGCCACACTGTACCGCACCTTAAGAATTGTAGAACTAAAGATGTTTGCATCCTCCACACCCACAATATATATTCTAGAAAAATCTATAATGTTCAAATTAATCAAAAAGTAAGGAAGAGTATATTGGCAAGATAGTTGTGTTTGCTAGTTTTTTGTTTTGATTATATGTTTGTCTTACAATAAATAAATTTTTTGAAAAAAAAATTTAAATCAAGGAAACCTGAAGTTTCTGTATGTACTCAGCAATACAATAAACTTTTATTTACTACCTATAGTGAAACCAAGATTGCACTAAATTTTAAAGAAAGATCCAGTAAGACATTTTTTTGAGACAGGGTCTTGCTCTGTGGTCCAGGCTGGTTCTGAATTCACTTCAGAGCCTAGGCTGGCCTTGGACTCAAGGCAATTCTCCTGTCTCAGCCTCTCGAGTGCTGGGATTACAGGCATGCACCACCACGCCCAGCTTATGTGGTGCTGGGGAATCGAACTCTGGTATTTAGCGCTTGGTTTAGCGCTTGTTCAAGCGCTTTAACCGCTGAGCCATTCCTCTAGCCCCAGTAAGACATTCTTAATCCCTGATACAGAGACATCATTTAAGACTGAGGAACCAGTAAGTATGTGATTCACAAATCATTCTCATGTATGTATGAAAAGACAACTGAAACTTTTATTATCTAATTATTTAGTTTAAATCAAGGATGGAACGACGACTCAGTACAGATGCTGTAGTCTAAACACTTCTTAAAAGATGTAATAAAAGAAATGGAGAAGCAGAAAGAATTCCAGGTGCTGCAGCTGGTTTACAATGCCTCAAGCTGCATCCATCAAAGTATTTCAAGGTGGCAGGAGCCTAAGTATTAAGAAGGCAATATGACAACAGATAAAATTGAAGAGGTAAAAACAGGACTGAAACTGCTAGTGTCCAGTGAGACCTTCACCTGGGGAGTGAAGATGAATCTCAACAGTTCTCAGTGAGGAGCATCGTCATGTGTGTGATCCAAACAGAAATTTGAGATTCAAAGATTGTGTGCTGTTTCAAAGTAATGTAATATATCAGTCAGGGTTCTGTGGGAAACAGATGGTGCGCTTGAACAGGGTCACTGAGAAAAGCTAAATAAAAGGTGAGCTTAGAGGGGGAGACACCAACCAGATGTTCTAAGCAGAGAGTCCTAGTTATCCCTAAGCTTAAGGTCAAGGGAGCAAAGTAATTGCCGAAATAAAAAAAGAAGGCAGCGTGTGTGAAAGTGACCCATGTGGCCATTCGTGAAGGCAAGTCCCGAACAGACTGTGTCCAGTATGAAGAAAGCAAGGAAATCAAAGAAAGGATCCCACCGTGCTTGGCTGAACCCCCAAGAAAGTCAGAGGACATCCAGAGAGGAAGAGAGCCCAGAGGATCTGGCCAGGAGACCCTCGGGTGGCACCGGCAGGCGGAGCACCGATCCGGGAGCAGGAGTGGCAACATAGTAGATCAATAGAGGAGTTCAAAGTGGAGCTCCGGCACTACTGCTGGTTCTCACATCTCTATACAGAGTGAAAAAGAATATTTAAAGTATTACATACTGGTGAGAGCTACCTGGATAGTTTAGTAAATTTTTAATATAAGTAAGAAAGTTTATTACTAAAATATTCAAAGAGCAGAATTATTTTTTAAAAAACACATCTTGGAACTTTTTCATATAAGAACTGAGCCATAACATTTGGGCAGTAAAACAAGTCTTCATTTCCTCAAAAGAATCCAATGGTCGTGGAGCTGTTACTAATTATTGAGCTTTATGAATTTATATTCATTATTAAATAGAAATAACTTATGATGCTTTAAATTTTATAGTAGAATTTCTAAGAAAATTAGAATTCATGCAATTTTAAACTCATCTACTTTTTTTCAAGCCAAAATAGATCAGGAGAGAGAAAGATGGACACTATACATTGATTGATGCAACAGTCCAAAAGGATGAAATCACAGTTATCAATACATATGATCCCAACTGTGAAACAAAATTTATTTACTTGGAAGGCCAGGTAGAACCCAATATTATTATACAATACAACATAATTATGTGCCTCAACATAATACTTCACTGTCACAGATACACAGATCAACTAGACAAAAAAAATCAACAAAGAAATATTATAGATAAACTATGCTATGGAAAAAATTGGATTCAATGGCTAGCTACAGGGTGTTCCACCCAACATCAACAGATTATAGCTTTCCTCAGCAGCCCTTGGGACATTCTCCAAAATAGACTCCTGGGAACGGCATCTAGAGGCACCGGCAACGGCTTCATCTGCAAAGCAACTGTGGCCGGAACTTGCGGGGGCAAAGCCCTGGGAGTCTGCTGTTTGCCTCTGGATGGTCCAGAACCCCACACTTCGGTCATGACGCTATTCCTGTCACTAGGTATTTTACTGCTATTGCTTGGAATATTTTGTGTAACCTTGGAGATTCCTCATGGGGGGCTATATGCTTGTCCATACTTTTGTGCTTATTCCTCAATCTCAAACCCACCCCCAAGATTGTCAGCATTCAAATGACATTACCTCTCACGACTCTTCTCATGTCTTCTCTGAATCTGTGCTTTCCCCTACCACAACACCTGAACTGCGTACTTTCCTCCTTCCCCCTTCCCCCAGACCTCCCTGGACCCTCCCCTGCCGTACGCTACAGCCTATGTAGACGGAGTTGGAAGGGTCTGGATAGATGGATGTCATGTCAATTACAATGACCTCCCTTTTACAGAAAGACTACGAAGAGGGGGCCTTCCCTGCTGCCTCATGACCCAGAAGGCAAAAGATGCCATTAAGAAACAATAGCATGGTTATTATGGCAGAATGCCCAACTGCAAACAGTGTCTTTTAAGAAAACATGCCTTGCCGAATGTTTAGCACATAGCTCTGCTTTAAGATTAAAAATATATTATGTTTTTCCTAACACCTTGACCTCTTTGCAATTTTGGGTCAAAACTGATTTATGTAACCACAATTGCTGCCAGTCCGGGCACTGTCTGACCACAATGTCTGGTGCCAGACTTGATATGATATGCTTGCTTTAAGATTTCTTAGGAATAAGTTTAATGGTATGGGTAGTTGGTCTCTGTAATAGATGGGGATGGGATGTGAAACACATATCAAGGTGATTACTAAGAATAGATTCGTGTATTCTGCTGAATATCTAAATATCCCTGCTGTAATCCTTTGAGAACAAGGAAGTTGAAAACTGGGTAAGAAATGTGTATAAATAAACGCAGTCACAGTTGATCAGTGGCCATCCAATTCACTGCAATCTATGGCCCCGAGTCACTCCTCTTGCCAACGCTGCACGTTCCTTGACTGTCCCCAGGGCTGGACCCTGACAGAAGAGAACATTAGAAAATGGAAAGACATCCGCTGTTTCTGGATGGGCAGAACTAATATACTCAAAATGGCTAAAACTGATGTACTGATTCATTGCAATTCCTATCAAAATTTCAACATTTTTTCACAGAATTAAAAAAATAATCTTTAAATGTATATGGAACCAAAAGAAACCCATAATAGTCAAAGCAGTCCTGAATAACAAGACAAAAACAGGTGACATTACCATTCCAGATGTCAGTTATATTACAAGAAACAGTGATTTAAAAAAAAAAAGTATGGTACTGGCCAAAAACAGACAAGTTCACCAATAGAATAGAACTGAGGATTCAAAAACAAACTCATACCCTCAGCTCCCTGATCTTTGACAAAGGAACCAAAAACATACACTAGAAAAGGACAGCCTCTTCAATAAATAGTGCTGGAAGAATTGTTTATTCACATGCAGAATAATGTATCTAGACAAACCTATCACAATGGACCCTAATAAAATCCAAGTAGATCAATCACCTAGAGACTAAAATAGAAACATTGTACCTTCTGGAGGGCAAAATGGGCAAAAATCCAGAAGATGTAGGCATGAGCAAAGACTTTCTTAATAGTATACCTGATGCAAAAGAAAACAGCCCCCAGAAACAATAAGTGGGATTATATCAAACCTAAAAACAATAGAAGAAACTATCAACAACAGAGTGAGGAGATAACCAACAGAATAAGAAAAAATTTTACCCCCTGCACCTTGGGCAGGAAGCTAATCACTAGAGTATACAAGTAACTGGAGAACAATAGACCCTTTCAAACTGAAGTCAAAAATGAGCAGCTGAAATGAACAGGCAATTTGCGGTGAAGAAGTTCAAATGGAAGCAAGTACATGAAAAGGTGTTCAACCTCCTTAGTCACGACAGCCATGCAAATCAAAACATCACTAAGCTATGATCTTCCCCAGTAAGAAGAGTGTGTACCAATAATTTGAACAGCAATTGATAGTGGCACAATTGTGAGGGAAGAGGAACACTTTTATCTTGCTGGTGGGACAGTAAGTCAGTACCACCACCATGGAAAGCAGTATGGAGATTCCTCAGAAGGCTGAAAATAAATATTCCAGGGGCTGGAGCTCAGTGGTTAAAGCACTTGCCTAGCAAGTGCTATGTAAGAGCTGAGGGCTCAAGTTAAATTTTCCAGCACCACATAGCTGAGCATGGTGGCACACACCTGTAATCCCAGCACTTACGAGGCTGTGGCAGGAGGATTGCCATGCATTCAAGGCCAGCCTGGGCTACATAGTAATTTCAGAACCAGCCTGAACTACAGAACCACAGAATGAGACCTGTCTCAAAAAATAAATAAATAAAAAGGAAGAAAAAAAAAGAAAAAGAAAGGAAAAGAAAAGAAGAAAACATTCCATTCAATCCAACAATACCTCTTCTGGATATCTTTCCAAAAGTGTTTAAAGCAACATATAATAGAGATACACGTATACCCATATTTATAGTAGCACAACTAACAATAGCTAAAATGTGAGAGATGCTGAAATATCCATCAACAGACAAATGAGCACAAAAATTATGCTATATGTACACTACAAAGTACTACTCTTCTATAAAGACAGTTAGATTGAAGGATATTGTAGCTGAAGGAATTCAACATAAGACCATCATGCTTAGTGGAGTATGCTAAACTCAGAAGGTTAAATACCGCATGGCTTTTGTAATGAGAAGCCAAGAATACAAGCTTTTTTTCAGAATTAAAAGTGTGTGGGAGTCATGTAGGATGAGGGAGGGTGCGGGAGAGCCAAAAGAGAGAAGAGGAAGGGATTTTCTAGTGTTGAGCCAACGTATATGTGCACAAAACATTCAAGTTCAGAGTACCAATTCTGTATCACATATGTACATGCCAATGAAAATGGGGGGAAATTCATTTATGTGCACTTGATGGGTAAACTGTATGATAACATGGCAAAATACCTTACAAAATGACTAAATTTTATTTTATTGTTTCTTCTTTCTTTTAAAGTAGTAAAACATACTCTTCTATTTTAAGAAATTAAACACCTAATTTTACATATAGATCCTCAGTTAAATAGAAGTAGTGTTTTAGTTACACAGTGATATGATAGTTAGCCCAATCTATGATGAAAAAAATTGGAAAAGGCTATAGATAATAACAAATTTTGTTACTAATAAAAAGAGGATCACTTTGATGGAATATGTTTTATAAAGTTTCCAGAAGGATAACACAATTGATGCACAGAACACGCGTAGAGTTGGTGTCCAGAAGCACTGGACAGGTACTTAGTTTTTACCAAGCCGTAAGCTAGCTTATTAACACGTTCAATTCTCCCGACATTCTTAGGCCTTTGTTCCTTTTTGGTTTTGGACATTTAGGAAATTAAATTAAGTGACCATCAATTTCTCAATAGGTCTAAAATTCTTTCTGCTGCATGACTAAAACAGACACATCTGCTACTAAATATATTGCACTACTAAATACAGAAGCAAAGATTCGTAGCTTCTTTCATTTAGATGTTAACAAAATTTAAATTATAAGTTGCAGTCTATCTCCACATTAAAAAAAATACATATTAAATTTCCATAGACTTGCTGAAAAAGTTAAAAATTCAAACGTACGCAAAATTAACCTCATACGCATAAGTGAGCTAATAATAACAGTGCCACTCTAGGAACCCGAGGATTCGCAGCGAGTTTTCCCTACACTATTTCTGCAGCTCCGTGAGGATAAGTTTCCGTCTCCGAGAGCACTGGTCCCAGTCCCTCAGCAGCTGCTGCGGAAGGCAGTCCGTGTGTTGTCTGCTTCCTCATGGACGTCCGGTGAGTGCACTCGCGTTCGCTAGAGCAAGAATGGAAAGTCTAGCCCTGAAAATGATGCTGAGGATAAAATGACAGGCTGAACAAGAGCTGCTGGCTTCCTCCTGAGTCCTCCCGTCCTCAACCTCGTTCCAGACGTGCCATCAAGGAGAAGCGTACAAATCACACAGGCTCCTGAGAAACGCTCAAGAATTTGCCAGGGACCCAGCGTAGTTGTATTTGGGTTGCATTATGTAGAGTAGACATTTCACACTGGGAAGGTGTCCTGGAGGAAATTGTGTTCAGTTCTCTTTTTTCCTATTGGATGTATGTATGTGTGTATGTATGTATGTATGTATTACCAGCATGCTGTTCTGTAAAATGTACGTGTGATTATAAGTTTCTGGGGATTTACCAACCCTTCACAAATATTTAAAGGTACATGACAGTATTGCTAACTACATGTGCAATGTTATTCAGCAACTTTTTAGAATTTTTCATCCTTTTTCCCTTTTTATTTGTATATGTTTGTGGCAATACTCCATTACGTATTGATTACATACAACTTGGAAAATTGATGCATATATCTTACTTAGTGTGTTTTGATCTTTTTCTTTTTTGGTAATTGTCTGGCTTTTTGTTTGTTTGTTTGTTTGTTTGTTTTGGTCTTTTCCATGCATCCTAAGAGGATCCTCGCCTACAGTTTGTTACAGAAAAAGAATAAAATAGCCCTGATCTGATTGGAAAAGAGGAAAAGTGACAGTCACCTCAAGGACTAATAGTTTTTTCTGAAGTGGCCAGTAAAAAGAAGCAGGCATTTCTGGGACCTCCACGGGCTTCTTCCTCCCTCTACTCCAATAAATGAGAGTTCAGTGAGGGACACAGACAGCAGTTTAACAACACTGACCTCTGTTTTTTTTTTCCTGCGTGTTTATTTGTGATGGGAATTGAAGCAAAAGAGAGCTGTCGATCAAAGAGCTACTAAGTCAGATGGGCATCTCTTGATTTAAGTATTGTTCTAATTTTTATCACAAATAAAAAATACGTCTTCTAGCTTTAAACTACACTAGAATCTGTGTTCTAATCTCACTATAGGGTTTCTCCCTCCTCTATGATAACATGAGAAACAATTTTAATATGTACCATGTTCCAATTCATTTAGCTTCTGATTTTAGACCACATGCACTAAAATCTGAAGGACATTAAGTACTTCATGTATTAAAAAATCTATAATCCCAGCACTCAGGAGGCTGAGGCAGGAGGATTGTCCTGAGTCCAAGATGAGCCTGGGCTCCACAGTGAGTACAGGACCAGCCTGGGCTACAGAGCAAGACCCTGCTGAAAGAAAGAAAGAAAGAAAGAAAGAAAGAAAGAAAGAAAGAAAGAAAGAAAGAGAGAAAGAAAGAAAGAGAGAGAGAGAAAGGAAGGAAGGAAGGAAGGAAGGAAGGAAGGGAGGGAGGGAGGGAGGGAGGGAGAAAGGAAGGAAAGAAATTAAAATAAAATCTCTTCATACAGCATGAAAATACATGTCTATATGTATATGTGTATCGTGAGCCTGAAAATGCACACCTCTGTGTATATGTACCACTAAGTCTTACTTACATTGGCATATATGTATATGATCTCCTTATATTGACATGACAAAATGTCAGTCATTGACAGCTACCTAAATAATAGGAAACCAAGATTAATTTTGTTTCAATTATTATGATGGCTATGACGGCATATATCTATTTTCTAGCTTTGTTTATCAGTGTTTCTTGTCTTCAGTTAAACAAAAGCATCTTACTTATTTGGCTAGAGAGGATTAGAAATTCATATTTGGTTTTCTTTTGTTTTGTTTTGTTTTCCCCATATATAGATATAGATATGGATATGCAACATGTAATGTTTACCATGAGCTTGAGTATTCGTTGCACATATGTGTCACCGCAACTTTACAATCTCTTCCCACTTTTGGCCTCCACACATTCCCATTCCCCCTAACTCCCACTACCAGCCATTTGAGTGGTGGAATGAGTCAGATGCAGAAGATTAAATATATTAAATATTGCATAGTTTCTCTGATTTGGGAAACCCAGAATACAAGCATTCTATAGAACCAAAAGGGCTTTGAATTTGAGTCATATTATTATTACCCCTAGCTGTCTGTTTAGAGACAGCCATGGTTCACTTTCAAAAGTGTATGCATTTTAGTTTCTTAAATTAAAATATATTTGTATTTAAAATTCTAATTATGTATTATTTATTTCCCAACAAGAATTCTTGTATTGAAATTGAAGATAATTTAAAAATAAAGCAAGAAAGGTACAGAACACAGTAGATGGTGGCAAAATTTCTTGCCTTCTTTGAAGATTGATAAAAAAAATTCAAAAAGGGTATAGAAAATTTTAACAATGTTATTGACCAACTTCATTAATTTGAATTTTTAGAAAGAAAATTCTACCCAAAAAAGGATGTATATTTCTTTTTGACTGCACATAGAAATTTACTGAACTCAAATATTTTTGAGGTCATAAATCAGACCTAAACAAATTTTATGGGATTGAAATTATACCGAGAATGTCTTACAAACACAAGGACACAGTAGAAAAAAATCTGTACTTAGATATAATGGAGAAATTTAAAAATACAACTTAAAAAAGTAGCCCAACAAGAAGTAAAAATTCTGAAGATTATCACTATTATAAAAGAAATCAAAACTATGATTAAATTTTTTTCAAAAGAAAAATCTATCCCTTATATTGCTTTACCAGGAATTTTCACAAACATGTTAAGAAGAAATAATAGCAAAATCTCAGGAATGCTTGCAGACAACATAGAGGAGACACTTGAAAACTATTTGATAAAGTTAATACTGACTGAAACATATTTCAATAATATTATGGTGAAATAAAATACATGTAAACATCTCTAATAAAAGTAGATGAAAAATAAAATTTTATATTAAGAACTTCGATTTCTCTGACCTTCAAAATTCTCAGCAAAACAACAGCAAAAAGGAATTCTCTTAATTTGACTTACACACACCTCTTAAACATTGACAAGTAATGTTATAGTTATGAGTGAAATATTCAATGGCTTTCATTATATTTAAGAATAAAATAAAGATAATCACTAGTATACTTTTAGTTAAAATTGTGGAAGAGGTCTTTCCTGTGCCTAGAAAAGGCCGTAAAGGATAAACACATTCAAAAGAGAAATGGAAATCAATTTTTTATATGTTAGTAACTCGATTGCATAGAAAATTATATAGAAACCTAGAAAAATGTATTTTTATAATTAATAACTGTATAAAGAAAAGTAACAGGGTTAATATATGCAAATAAATTTAGTTAATATATACTAGACACCAAAAACATAAAAAGATACCATTAGTTATTATGCAGCATATATGACTGAGTTTAATGAAAGTCGTCTGCAAACACTAAACTAATAGTCACAAAGGTACCTCAGAATAATTAGACTCAAATAAACAGTAGGCATAGAATAAGTGAAAAATTCCATACGCTGCTAGTAAGAGTCTAAATTTATATAGTTTCTTAGAAAAATAGAACAATAACTACTAACAGTTATGTGCACACAAAAGTTGTGATGCAAAAGTTGCACATATATATATATGCACCTATCCACCTGCATATGTATGTACTCAAAATGTATACTTTTTAATCAAATATGATATAGAAAATGCTTGTTCTAAGAGAATACTTGCAATAACCACAAACTGGAAAAAAAAATATTCATTGAAAGTTGAATGGCTAATAAGTTGTGGTACACAGTATGTGTATTAAAGATAATAAATGTTCCATAAGTGTGAAACTGATTTATGATAGAAAATATCTGTTACTTAGTAATCATAACTATCATAGAACAACAAATATTACAACTTCTGACATATACAAAAACATGACTGAATCTCAAAGATGTATTTTGAATAACTGTTCAGTAACTCTATTTTCCCCAATTTTATTGATATGTATAAGCGCAAAATTTGAGGTTTACAATGAAGTTGAGCATTTTATGTACATACATATCTTGTCAAGGTGACAAGTACTTTCCCTCTCTCCTTTTGTCCCTCCCCCAAGCCACTCCTCCCTCCCTGCCCTACCCCTTCCCACGCCCCTCCCCATTTCACTTTGTTTTTCGTTTTCAGTTCCATAAGAGTTGTGATCTGGGTCTCTCATATCAGAAGGACCAATTAATGTAAAAGGAGAAATGTGGGCATCATTGGTGGTGCTGGAAATATTCTGAGCATTGCTCTACTAGTGGCTACAGGGATGAATAGATGTGAAAAAAATGGCTAGGTTGTACACTTAAGATTTAAGCAAGTAAGCTAATCATTTGCATGCATTTTTATCTTTACTTATTCACTAAGAACAGAACACCAGATGTAGAGATCCTATTTACTATTCTGTCCTCAGTATCCAACTTGTTGCCTGACAAGTTAATGGACTTAAAGAAACAAACGTAACAGGTGAATGCAAGAAATTAACTTTAGAATGACCAAGCATTTAACCTTGTATAGTGCCAGAAAATTGCATGGTTATAACAATATTATTTTTCTTCACTCTCTAGCAATACAAGTTAATCTTGTATCTAGTGTGCAGGAATTATGCCAAAGTCCTCCTTTCATCCTACAGCAAAGTCTCCCTGTGAAATGCATGGCAGTGTGCATGTTCTCCTGTAATGCAGATTTCTTTAAAGTATGTTTCAAAGGCTGTAATAGAACTACCTTGTCAGTGGTCAAATAGCGTGTGTTCGAAGATTGTTGAGCTTCCATGAAGCGTGAGAATTATAATACCTGAGAAAAAGCATTTGACTTTTTATTTTGTTTCAAAAATAAACATGATTAAAGAACAAACAGTTAAAATATATAATATAGAATATTTCCAAACAGTTAAAAATGATGAAAGTCTACTTCCTTTGGACAACTAAACCTTTTTAAATGATGTTTTGAAAGACAGATTTCTTCATCTAGCATCAAGAGCATATCTCTTGCAGTCATAATTGCCTGTAGACTACACATCGTAACCTGTCTTTGCTTGGATCTGGAGCAAGGAAATGTTGAATCTAAGGGAGATAGGCTAGTAGCATTAAAAGTAGCTGAAAGCAAGCACCAAGAGCAGCCTTTCTATTTCCCAATCAGAAGTAAATGGCACGAAGCCAACAAGATCCTTGAATCATAATTCACAGAGACAGGCACAAAATTATCAACACTGGTTTGTGATGAAGCTTCTTTCCACATGAGCAAATAGAAAAAAAAAAACATATTTGGTGGGTATGTAGCTGCAGAAATATGTTCATCTTACTATAGGAAATTATTTCCTCAGGAGGGACTGTAAAGGTCAGCTAATCGAACATAAATTCAAATCACTGTTTAAAGGACTTGAGGGGCTCACAATTGTGCTATAAAAGAAAGAGTTATTGCTAAGGCATTAGGTGTCTACTAACCTGACTTTATGTTGTTAGGTCACTTGGGGTGGGGGGGGGGGTTGTTTGTTTGTTTGTTTTGTTTTGGGTTTTATTGAAACAGAATCTCACTTTGTAGTCCAGGCTGGTCCCGAGCTCACTAAGGCCTAGGCTGGCCTTGAACCCAGGTCAACCTTCCTACATCAGCCTCCTGAAAGCTGGGATTAAACCTAGCCAATTTTCATGTTATGCTAAACAATCAACTCAGGGCTTACCACATGCAAGGCAGGCCCTTTAATCATTGATCTACATCCCTGGGCCCAGATCACTTTTTAAAACTATGCATTGACCCACTCTAAAACAAAAACATAAACAAAACAAAAATATCCTTAAAAGATCACCCTGAAAGATGTTGAAAAGGTTCTTGCAACAACCATAACGACTTGTCTAAATTATCCACATAATTCCACTGATGCTATAGTTTACATTTACTCAGCCCTATGTGTAAGGGCATGGGCGTGGCTGTGGGTGTGTGGGCGTGTCTTCAAGTCAATGTCCACAGAGGTGGTTTCTCTGTTTTGATATCTCTCTATTTTCTTCTCCTATTGAAATCAGTTATATGTAAATATTTTATTTATTTTACAAGTTAGCCAAAGAGTAGTCTGGGAGTATTATTCCTACACCTAAAATAAAGAAAATGGTAATGAATTTCTACAAGGGAGCATTAATTGCTAGAATTTTATAAAGAAATTTTTACATTGACAAACACATATGTGTTTCTTCACTTGCAACAAAGACGACATCTAGCCTATAGGATAATATATGGAGGCAGTGAATACCTTAAGAGCGTTTCAAAGGGTATACCCTTTGTAGCCAGCTACAATGCGAAGGCGAAGGACTGGGAACCTTCTCAGCAGATGGGGTGGCATAATGTGGCTGGGACTGGGGATTTGCATGAATATGAATTACAAATAGCACAGATAACATGGTGTTCAAAAGCTGCTAGGAATCTTGAATGTCAAAGTCATTTAGCTGACATTTGGAGGGACATAATTACCTTAAGAACATGGAAATGGTTTGGTCTAAATTGCATGGGCAGAGAATCACAGGACATACAATGGCATTGCTTTGGCAATAATTGTGACAAGTGGGCATGGCCAAGTAAGCCAAGAATGGCACACATTAATGCAGTGACATTTTTTCAATGTATGTTGTCCTTTAAGAAATATGCATAGGAAGCCTAAATAACCTCTGACCCATTATAAAATAACTAGAGAGAGAGAAAAAAACTGCTATAAGCTCTAACACTGGCTTAGGAAAAGAGTTCATTCACATTTCATACACAGACACATATTTCAAACATTTAAACTGCACTTCACAATTTTAGACCACAAATTTTCATCATTTATAAGTTTACTTGCAACTTATTTAAAGGTACCTGGAGTTCTTTCATTGAAAAATCTAAAATTCCTAGTTTTAACTTATGATAATAATAATTTAATGTCCTTTATTGACATAAATTATTAACCCTAACTGACATATGTAATTAGAACTAAATAAATAGTTTCCATCAATTGTCCATTTATTAATATGTTTGAAATGTGAGGCATGGCTCAGGAAGTGTAGCAGACACAGGACACATAGTAACTGGGCAGATCATACATTCCCCAGGGAAAGAGCTTGCTACGTGTGATAGGCACACAGAAAAGAACAAATTTTACCTTGCAATTTTTGTCATTCATGCTAGGCTTTTTTGATCAAGAATGATATTAAACAACACGATAAAAAAACTAGCGCACCATTAAGACTTCATCAGATAACCACATATCATTTCTGAAGTATTGATTACAAACTAATGCTAGTGATGCAATAAACACTTTCATATCTACCCACTCAAAGGAAAATTTTCAGCCCTAGTTAATATTTCATTTTCAAAAGTGAATGAGATACTTGATTTCTCCACTAGATCGATATCCCAGGCTATCCTAACATTTGAGGTCCCAGCATGTGGAAGTGAACGCTGGGCTTCTCATTACCTCCCCTCTGATGCCAGCCCTGACGAGCTCAGGAATCAGTGGTCACCGTATCCCCCTACTTTTTGATAGCAGCTGCGGTGTATTATTCCACACCATTTAGCACTTATTTACTCCTGTAGCATTTACTATTCACTGTATACATCACTCATTTCTCCTTAGTGAGAGTGTATGAATTATTTATGGAAAGATTGATATTACATTCAGGAGGTAACAGAATTTGTTGATAGATTACACGGATTCCTGTGTGAAAATGTAACACCAAGCTTCTATCGCTTTGTATGTGTTAGAAACTGTGCTGAAATCTGGAGTAAAGAGAAGTCACATGCAGTCTCTTCTATAGAGATTTTAGGCTGAGGAGATACCAGAATTATACAGATGGATACACCAAGAGAAAGTAGAGTGACTGACAGTCACAAAGAACTGAAAAAGCTACTATAGAAAAATAGCATTCTAGAGAGCAATATGAAAAACAAATGATCTGCTAATGAATAAAACTATGCATCGTAGAAAAGCCTATTTGGTAAGCATAAATTAAGAATCATTTTCAAGTTTCAAGAATCATTCATGATCATGTATAAGAAAATTGACATCCTATTTGAAACAAATGAGGACACTGTTAGGTTACCTTAATTAAACAAAAATATTCAACTCAGTATAATAAGTTAGGTCACATAGATCTAAAGAACAAGATTGACTGCGAGACACAATTACCAAAGCCAAAACAGGGTCATTTATTCAATGATCCGGCACTGAGAACAAACTTTGAGCCAAGCAATGGGCAAACTTTTGAGATGGAAAAATGGCCATGATAGACACCGGCCTGTCCTCATAGCAAGTGCAGTCCATACCCTCGAACAGGGTGGATATTTTGTTTGATTTGGTATAAAACCAAATTTCAAGTAATTATAGTTATATTTTTAGAGTAACAGTCATACACGTATAGTGCAGAAAAATTAGAAAAGTTCTAAAACTTTACTACTTTGATATTTAAGATTTTTATCTTCCATTTTATTTCATTTAGATAAAAATAGCAATATTTTAAATCTGAGATCTATCTGTATAATACATATGATCTATCTATATAACATGATGCTGCAATTTTCTATCAATATTTTCACACAACGTGGCTGCTTGTGTTTTCATATCTTCCCAATTTACTGAACAGTTATTCAGGGCATACTGTACTCATGATGCCGTTTTAGAAACTCATATGACAGCCAGGACAAAAGAACAAAAGGTCTCTTCTCCTCCAGAAAATTTCAATGATTCTTATGACTTTTATTATTAATTTATTAAATCATTACTATTGAAGATTTATTATTTGTCACAAGGATAAAGCAGTGTAGTGAACTTGTTATATTATTATATTATCAAATACCTCATTGTTGTTCTCATAATCCTTGAAATAAGTAATATGTATGTACAATTTAATGTCTTTGATACATTCTGCAAAATTACTGAAAGGGAAAATTTCACAGACATCAACATGGCTACTTCTGTGTAGGAATGTGCATATCACTGCACACTGAGAGATTTATATCTTTTTTAAAACCCTTTATAAATTTAGTGATAAAAATAACAACTGTAATTGTCTTGACTATAAGATTACATGGAGTTTCTCAAATTCCTGCAGTCTCTATTTCTGTTCTTTAAGCTGCACAAAATACATATTTGTTGTTCAATTATTGGAATTCTTAACGGATTTGTTAAGAACCAGTTGTAGGATTTTGTGAATTTCATAGGTTTTTCTTTTAATAAAATTGCTTACCAATGGAAAAATGCTTCCCTACATACAACAAATATCTGCTTTTTCCCCCTAGATTTATGTTTATATTATCTACTTTTATTCATCTATTTTTCTTTTTAACATTATATAAAAGGTAAATATATAACCTGGTTTTCTTCCATATTTTCACTACAAACATCAGCAGCAGCATCACAAATTTTCATATTTCATGGCATTGCAGTAAGTAGAACTCCAAAAACAACAGTCATAGTACTGCTAATATAATAGGCATAATAATGATGAGACGAGGCTGTGTTCATCTAGATTGTAGTAAAAAATACAAATGCACTTTGCAGTATTAGTAATTGACTTCTATATGTGTCTTTGCTGAAGATAAGAAAATATCCTTCTGTGCTCATTTCAACATATTTTCATTTTATCAGAAGCAAAAAATAAGATTTTCTTAAGTGTCTTTCAAATATTCATTAAGAATATTATACTTTTTTCTTATCGATAGCCTATATCAATTGTCTTTTTAAAATTAAATTCCAATGTGCATACATGAAATAAATCATCTATTAAAATGTTGCTATACATTCACTAGAGCACTACAATCTTTCTGCTCTAGTTTTATTTTGTTTTTGTGCCTACATTTCTACAGAGCATTGATCAGTATTTTTTTTCAATAAGTATCTTTACAAAGTTTTAGGTTTAGGATTTTCACAGATATAGGCAACAAATTTGGGGGAACTCACCATTTTTATTTTTTCAATTTTAAATGCTGATAGTTTGTATTGGTCTTAAGTTTTGCCATTCACTTGTGGAAATTTTTATGAAAAATAATAAAGTATCTGAAAATATTTGGTAGGATAATGAAATATGACTTGTTTCCTTGATACAAGAAATCAGGACTGGAATTATCTTAATTTTTCTTACAAGCTTTGGAGAACCACGGATGTTGTCTATCCGGCTGCCCAAATTTCTCATCAAATGCAGACAAGCGTGTGTGGATGCCAAAGAAACTTCCACACCTAGAAAGTTAAAAATTGCTGTTCTTTAAAAATATGTGAAATCTTATTTTGCATGGCACAGAGCTCTGTCTCAGGAAAACAACCATAAATTCAGTCAGATATTTATCTAAAACTTTTATTCACGTTCAGTCAAAAGTTTCTCTTTATTGTAGATCCAAACAAACATAAAAACCCAGCTGATACTGCACAGATTATACACCTCCCTTCCTACAACAACATGATATTCGCTTTTTATTTCCTTTGGTGTCTTTTTTCACTGCATTCAATGGCTCATCTCTTCCAGACTTAAGTTACTTGTAATTGAATTATTTTTACCCTTAATAATAAATTTTTATCAGATTTCTTATAGATAACTAACAGGATTCATACATTGTACAGTTGCTTCAAGGCACTAATTATTTCCCCAGAAGATGATTGCTATGAATATATAACAAGGTAGTGGAAAGATGAAGTATCATGTACGAAGTTGGCAAGTTTTCTTTAAAACTGATGTTCTGTTTCTCCAACTATTTGCACTTATTTTAAGGTGTTGCTTTCTCCTTGATGCCTGCGAGTCTCAGAACAGTACATAGACCCTGAGTAGGGAGACCGTGGCGTGACGAACTGACTTACGGGAGGCAGGGTGCTGTTGAACACATGAGAACACAATGCTTCCAAAGTTTTAACTGGTGGCTTTCAAACTTGTGAAGAAAAGACAGTATTCCATTGTCCGAGTTGCAGATTATGGGCTGCTCGCACAAATCGTGCGTACACGACTGACGTCACTCGGCTCAATGAACAATGCCAAGTATCAAATATCCATGAGAACTGAATTTGTTCAGTTATTTCCCTTTGTGTACACTTCCTTGGAATGTTCTTCCATTTTATTTTAAAAGTTAGAATGGTTTTAAAATTCTTTCTTGGGAATGTCTCTCTTTGACTTGGCAGATATAATTAATCTCTTTCATGCATTTTGAGTTTCAGTTTCTTCATATGTATTTCTTCCTCAAGTGGATCAGATGCTTTTATGAGATATTATTCCTGTGTAGTCTACTGTCATTTGCAGTTGGCAGATAATATTCTCATTGCAAATCCTATTAATAACCTGAATGATTTCAGGTATGTAAGCGAGCTCAGGCATCTTACTTACCTACATATGCGTGTAGTTAATCATTTAATCTTAATACGGAGTTCCTTCATGGAAAACAAGAATTGTCATAAAAACTATCTTTACAGGATTGTGAGAAAACTATTCTGATATATGTAAGCAATTTTATAGTACTTGACACCTCGTAGGTGCTCATTAAAATTTATTATTATTATATTTTCTTGGAATTAATGGAGTATTTCTAGCCACACACTAATATTAAGAAAGGCAGTGTGTTCTATATCTTTTCTTTAAAAAACTAAAATTGTCTAAATCTTTTCTTAATTAAATTTTCTTCATCTATCTTAAGATTTCTCATGGTCACAGTTTTCAGAGGCATTTAGCAATGATTTTTGTCACCACATCTTTGTAGAAAGGTTATCACAATGTCATAAGGCATATTTTTGCCTAATTTTTATCTAAATAATTTTGGCAGACTCATGATTTTATTACACAAATGCTAAAATAATGAGGGCTGAATTATGTTTAAGTGGCTTCCTTGGATGGAGAGATTTTCCAGTAACTTCTTACTAAGCAAGCAATATCCACAATGAACAACTCCATAAAACAGTGAATTATAACTTGAGATCTTAAAATTGTGTCAGAGCTGTAAGTAAATAGACAGTAGACATGCAAATCAAGTTCAAAGATGATACAGTTGCCTATAAACAGTAAAAAAGTAGGTTAGAATTGTCATGCCATAAAACTGAAAAAAATTGAACAAGTAAAATATATTAGAGGAAATTAGATCCCAAAAACATTTAAAAATGGAAGAAATTAATTTATCAGTGGCACATGTAAAGAAAATATCAGGCTGGGATTTGTAACAAGTGCTATAAGTAATATAGCTATCAACAAAATACAATAAATAAATAAATAAATAAATACTTTAGGCATTGGTTTGACTAAAGAATAGGATCTAGAAAAATGATACTAGAAGCCCCACACTGTGCTGTGGTGAGGAGAAAACAATGGTTATGTATTGCAATTTCAGTGTAATGTTCACTATTGGAAGAATGTTGGATGGATGTTAAGAGAATAGGCATTTGTCCAGAAAAAGAACACCATAAAAGCCTATAAATACGCATTTATATTCACATGTATACACTTAGATATATACTGGATATAATCATGGATGAGTAGGGTCCCAGGACCTGGATGGGTGGTGCCTGGAAAGCAGCTACTGACCAAACAAGAACAAGGCATTCAATGTTTTAGTGACGTTACTATGAACAGCTACTGCTACCCCTTTAGGTACCCACGTAAACACCATTCTGAGAACTAGGGAATTTGAATCAAATAAGATTAAATGTCTCTACTCTATAAAAACGGGGAAAAGGATTTTGATTCTCTATATTATAGATGATACATAAAAATGTAAATTTAATTTAGTGCAAAGGCATATTCTATTTTAAGCAGTGCTCACACATTTTACATTAAATGTCACTTCCTCACAAAGGCATTCCTGTACTCATTAAAAATAAATTAGATTTCTCAATGTTCTGTTATCATTCCGGTATCTGTCACCTGTAAATCACTTTTCACAACTAGCTAGGTGTTTGTTTGTTTGTTTGTTTGTTTGCTTGTTTGTTTGTTTGTTTGTAGATGTACTAAAGATTGAGCCCAGGGCTTTTGTACTAAGTTACATTTGCTGGTGTTTTGTTTTTGTTTTGAGAATGTACCTTGTGAAATTGTTTCCTCATCTGGGTTCAAACCAGTACTCTTCCTGCCTCAGCCTTCTAGAGCTCTGAAAGTACTGGTGAAACTACTGGGTTCAAACTTGTAAGGTCTTATCTATGCAGTCTTTTGTTTAAATGTCAGGGTTTGAGATTCATTTTTACTTTGTGTGTGTGTGTGTGTGTGTGTGTGTGTGTGTGTGTGTGCGCGCGCGCGTGCGCACGCGTGCGCGCAAGAATACAAGATTTTGGACCACTTTTACATTGTACATACTTGTATTCTCTTTGTACTCACAATGACAGACACTGACAACTGATCTTTTGCTGAATAAAATCATGAACCTAAATAACCATAATTAATGTCATCATCTATATTCTCATTTTGTTAATCACTCACTACTTTTTATCAAATAATGTGCAATTTATTAATTTTTGAGCTTCTTGAGAATAGAGGGCTCACTCTAATCATCCTTAGAGAACATTCTATCAGATGGTGCCAGGCCCACAAATGGAGTTATTAAATATCAGCTGAAGTGACAATAGTGTGCTCAGAAAGCCACTACCCTTGCTTCTCTGCAACAAAGACAGGATTATTTCCTCAAATTTTAGATGCTTAACCACTCAAAGGCTACATTTCAATCTCAAAACATTGGGTTCATTCCATGATCATATGAGTTGCAATGAAAAAAATGGAATGCAAACTATTTCTGCCTGAAAGCATGATCTCACTCTAGAAAATCATATGAAACTAAAGCAGCAAGTCACTGGCAAGTCACAAGAATTTCAAAGTTTTCCTAATTAGGTATCTCAAGTTACTATTACTACTGGTAGGAATCAAAGAAGCAGCAAAATAATCTAATTCTGGTGCAGCTTCCCGGTCCTGTGAAGTTGGCCAATCAATTATTCCATTAGTCAGAGAAGCATGTAAATTCCTTAAGTCTATCTTCACTTCAGGTAACCAAAAGTGAAACTAGTTTTTCCCCCTTAAGGCCTTAGATTCAAAACACGTTAGAGTATTACTACTTTCTTCTTTTCTTTTCATGAATTAACACGAAGCAAATCCCCTGAGATTGCAATGGATTGGTGAAGGTCTTGCATGGAGGAGAATGCCTGCTGGTAACCGCACCCATGGCTGCCACCTGCCATTGTCCCATGTGGATTTGAGCCACGTGGTGATAGATGGTTCAGTGCACTTCAGTAAGAAGCAGTGGGCATATCAGTTCTATTCATATCAAATTGTCCTCATTCTTTCTTTGAGAATAATGTAGAAGGATACAAAGTAATATTCTCTCTACCCTTTAATTTGAACAATGTGCAATTCTATAAATTAGGTGATACACTTTTGACTATGTGGTCATAGATGAATTGTGTACTTTGAAAAATCAGGATTAACAGAGCTAGCAAATAAAAATGCAGGATTCCTGGATAAATTTCAACATCAATAATAGTGAAGAAAATATTCAGTATATTGGTCATGCACCATATTTATACTAATAATTACTTGCTGTTCCTCTGAAATCCAAATTGATCATGAAGTCCTTTATTTTATCTGGTAACCTTTTTCTAATATTGAATTAAAATATTTAATCAACTTTTTTTAGTTACTTAAAAAGCCTTTCTTCCCTGGAAAGTGAGAATGAATCTATCTGCATTTTATATGGACTTTTTCCACTTTTAATTGTGATAAAATACACATAAGAAATTCTTCAATGTTAACTGTTTTTAGTTGTACAGGTCAGAAACCTTAAAGCAAAGACTTTCTTGGAATGATGTTTTTCAAGATTTAAAAGAAAATAATTGCCAATCTAGATTACTTCATCCTGAAAAGATTTTCTTTAAAACTGAAGGAGAAATAAAGACTTTTCCTGATAAGAATAAAGACCTTCATGAGCATCAGCCCAGCATTTCTGAAAATGCTTAAGGGAATCCCAAGCACAGACAACGACGACAGCAAAAACGGTCAAGGGAAGGGAAGAAAAATAACCCTGCAAAACAGTTCAGTGTACATGAGACAGGAGTGAATCCAGCCTCGTCGGAAACGCACCAAAATGACAGGAAGCAATAAAAATAGTCAAGAAAACAGTGAATCTTAGTGAGCATGAGGTTTCTATTAAATGAAGTCTGTTTCTTGTTATGTCTGTTCGGAGACCTAAACACCTCCTTAGCTGAGGATCCAAGTTTTCCCCAGGTGTAATTTCAAGGTCCGGATTTGTTACTGGCGTTGCTACTTCCCTGTGCGGTGGCACGCTCCTCAGCGTGGACCCTCCTTCGTGCTTGTTCTTTCAGAGCTGTCTATCAACACTTTCCCAATCTTTCCTTGTCTCTGTCCTCTTTTTCTAGTATCACTAACAGAATGTTCTAGCACATCCACCAAGGGCTATTTTCCTCTTTCTGATTCATCTCATCCACTGCTGAGACTACGGAAAGCTTCCATTAAGGTGTTTTTTGTTGTTGTTGTTGATCGAAGTTTTTATTTTCAGGAAAGGAAGGTATGTCTCTTTACTGAAGTGCGCTCTTTCTCCCTGCCTCTCTGTCTGTCTCTCTGTTTCTGTCACTCTTTCTCTCTTTCTCTCAAAGTCTCACTAAGTTGCTCAGGCTGAGCTTCAACTGGTAATCCTCTTGTCTCAACTTCCCACAATGGTGGGATTACAGGCCTGAAACACCAAGACTATCTTTCATTGGTTTTGTTTTTCCTCTGTTTTCTTTCCTTTTTCAAAATTTGAATATGAATGTACTACAGATTCATTAACATGTCAATTACGTATAGGACTTGGAGAATCTGTGCCTGTAGATATCATTTTGACAACTTTCCCCCTCCTCTTCACCTTTCCTTCCCTTCCCCCTCAACCTCAGTGTCATTTCTTTATTTCCACAATCCATCTCCCCTCCTTCTACCCTCTCTCTAGCACTAAGATCATATCATTACATGTAGTTACTGCCAATCTCGTGCCACACAGTACGTACAACAGAAACGTGATATACTCGCGTTGTCTTTCTTAACTCGCTTCCTTAGTGCAGTGCGCCATGCTCAACCTTCAGGAACTCAGAAGCTACTGCAGCGTGGTCTGCTGGTAGCCAGCTATGTCTCACGCTCACAACAGACCTTGGCATCACCCGCATGATCCTGGCTTTACCTACATTGTGAATGCAGGAGTTATAAAGTCAACAAGCCTTCCATACCGATTTCAAAGGTCTACCCTATGCCATTGTACCTTGGGATTAAGTAACTGAATTTTTATTTTCACAGAAGTTCATCACTAAGAGGTGGCCTTAGTTTGAGAACTCAAGATTTGCTTCCATATTTTAGCACTAATAAGTAATAATCTTTTGAGCACCGTTTTACAAAATTCCTTCAAGACCCATCTTCTGACACTTTTGAGTATATACTCAGAAATTAAATTGATTGATTATATGGCAATTCTAATTTTAATATTTTATCCAAGGCACTATATCATTTGCCACAGCAAACGTATCATTCTACATTCCCATCATTTTTTTCTTCTTTTTGACTTTCAGAGAAAATCATTTTTCAAGTCATATGGTTCTTTTTTTTTGCCTTTACATCTCTCTAGCAAATTTTTCTTTTCTTCTACTTTCCAGTTCCAGAATGTAAGTGTTTTTCTAGATTTTTTTCTTTTACAGGTCTGCTTAGTCCATGTATTATTTTCTTGGCTTCCTTCCACATCCTCCTGTGCTTATTTGAGTATCTTTAAGACAGTCCTTATCTAAAAGGTTTACCATCAGATCTTTTACATGGATGATTTCTCATGGCTTACTCTTCCCTTCAGTTCAACCATTTTGTCCTGATTCTTTACATGTTTTGTAATTTTAAAAATGGATAATTGAATCTATTATCATGGTAACCCTAAAGGTTGCATTTTGACTTTTTTTGTCTGAAACGCCCTGATTAGAGGCAGCAGAAAAATATCACAGCACAGAACCTTGATAGTTAGAGGTTTGAATTCTATTGGTTCACCTGATTTAGATGAGCTGTGTGCAGCTGATTCACGAAGGAGCATTCAGCTGCTTACTATAGAGCTATGGGGTAGGAAATGCATAGTTTCTGTCCTCCTAAAAGCTGAAACTGACTAGAGGCGAGCTTTCCTCTGAAATGAAAGCCATCAACAGACTCCAGGGTACACAAATAGTTAACCTCCCGTAGTGCTGCCAGTGCACTCACTATGTAGGTGGGAAAATAGATTCCCACATCTTCCCAGAATTGCATGGGTTTTAAGATTATTAAAATATCACTTAACTTGCTCCTATAAATGGAAGATCAGAAGTAAGCCTAAGTATATTTTTAACAGAAATACATATTATCAGTATATATATATATATATATATATATATATATATATATATATATATATATATATATATATATATATGTGTGTGTGTGTGTGTGTGTATATATATATATATATATATATATATATATACATTATATTAACAATGCCCAAATTGCACTCTCCTAGAATTTATTTTTTACACATGTAGCATTGTTATTATTGTATGTAGTTCTGTTCATCAATACAGACTTCCTGGATCTTGTAGTCATGCCATTTCCTTATGATTTCCTCTTCATAACAGGCAAGTTCAAAGACAAAGATGTCAGAAACATTACGTATTTCAGTCTGGAAGTGGTATACTTTCTTTCACAAACAAAGCTTAGACAAAACCAGTCACACAACCTTGTGAAGTGACAATGGGACAGTCAATCATTGTGTGTCTCCTGCGAAGACAAAATGAGATATGGACAAGCACTGCGGGTCCTGACCACAATATTTATCACAATATTTAGAACATATAATGGAATTTATAGAGATGGAAGTATAGGGTAGTGTTTAGATCATGTGCCTAGCATGCTCAAGGTCATTGGTTTAATTCCCCAGCACCACATAAAAATTAGCACATCGTGGTGGCACATACCTGTAATCTCAGCACTCAGGCTGAGGCAGGAGGATTATGGTGAGTTCATATCTAGCCTGACCTACAAAGTGAGTTCAGGACCAGTCTGGACTATGAATGAAAACCTGTCCCCAAAAGAAAGAAAGGAAGGAAGGAAGGAAGGAAGGAAGGAAGGAAGGAAGGAAGGAAGGAAGAAAGAAAGGAAGGAAGGAAGGAAGGAAGGAAGGAAGGAAGGAAGAGCCCCTACAAGTTAGATAAGTCTTCGTTGTTTCAAATTTCTTCCTCATAGAGAATTTTCCCTCCAGATACCACTAGGACCCCATCTAACACATTTTTTTTTCATTTTTTTTTTGAGTCATCAAGTTTCTTGGGGCTTGTGCTCTCATTATTAAAGTTTTTTTTCTATGTTAAACTCTGTCTTTTGTATTGGTTTGTGTGTTTGCTTTGGCTTGGCTTGGCTTGCCTTGGTGTGCAGTACTCAGCCCACTTTTAGTTTTGATTTTGAGTTGTTAAGTTGTCTAGGCTCAGCACAAACTTGAGATCCTCCTGCCTCAGCCTCCCGGAGCTCTGGAATTAGTGGCCTGTGTTAAGCTTTAAAAATAATAAATTGTGATACTGAAAATACCCAATATTTTCAGAATTTATTTTTAATTAAGGGATAAAAATAATGATTGGGATGACTAAAAACACCTTTCATAGATAGAGTAAGTAAATGATTTTGAAACATAATGTTGTCTTCATCTATTATAAGAAAAAGCTGATTTTGCTTCCCATGTTGCCTTACCCACTGACTAGTATCTGGGTTTAATTTTCTCTCTCGTCAGCTTCTATTTTGTTAGTTCAAAACTTTCCAGCATGTTGGAGAAAAACCATTGGGTACTTTAGAAGAAATAGAGAGCTCTATTTTTACTGACCTACTTATAACTCCACATTTAAAAAGAAATCTACTAGCAGAGTTCATTTTGAAATATAAAAAAGATTTACTAATAACTACTGACTAAAGGAGAGTGAAATCGTATCTGCAATATCACAGTAGGAAGAGGAGAGGGGTTCCATAATAAAAGATTGCAGTTTATTTTGTCCATAATTACTGATGTATTAACATAGCACATAAATAATGGCATATTGATCCATTTCTTATTCCTGAGGCATCAATTTCACACTTTCTAGAATTCTCTCTCTTTCTCTCCATCTCTATATCATCTCTTCAGTTGACTTATTTATTTCAAGCTGTAATAACACAAATACAAGCAGTTGTCATGTTGTGGAAATAGTGCTGGAAGTGGTCCTGAGAAAACACACTCAATCCTGTCACTAGGCCTCAAAATCAAATCAAAGTGGATCAAAGACCTAGATATTAAAACTGAAGCACTAAACCTTCTGGAAAACAAATTAGGCAAATATCTAAGAGACATAGGCGTGGGGAAAGACTTTCTTACCTGGTTTGCTTATTTATTGGAAAGAAAAATTTTGAAAATCATTTGCATTTTCTGTAACCACCCCCCCCACACACACACACACACAAGAATAACTACCTTACAGATTTAGTGTGAAGAACTCCACCTAAATGCCTTGGGAATTTGATCACATCATTATCATTTTGAATATGAGCTCTTTCCCATTTTTGATTCTGCAGAGATAAGTATGTCTCCTAGGAAATGGTTAGGCCAGGCCTATCTTTACTATCAACAACCAAGATAATGAAAATCACAAGATAAGCAAAAATCGAATAAAATTAAAAAGTTGAAATTCATGAATCTTCACAGAAATAAATTAAAATGTTTAACAGGTCATTTATTAATAAAAATAAGAGTTCTTTTCCTTATATACAGCCATTCTTAAGAATATTTATAGCTTAGCAAGCTCAAGGCCCTGATTTGATTCCCCAGCACACATAAATCCAGTGTGGTGGCACAGGCCTGTAATCTCAGCACTCAAGAGGCTGAGGCATGAGAATCGCCTGAGTGTCAGGCCAACCTGGGTTGCATAGTGAGTTCAGGAACAGCCTGGACTACAGAGACACTGTTTCAAAAAAAGAATTTTTATAAATATTTTACAAAAGTAAAGCTACTATTGTTGTCTCTGACATAAGACATAAGGCCTTTGCAGACTCTAGGGGTAACAGATGTGAATATGCCACCATGGCTGCACTTGCAATGGACAGTGTGGTGGGCTACTAACGACTGATTTGCTTTCTATTGTGACCCCGTGAGACCCTGTCACACACACACACACACACACACACACACACACACACACACACACACACATTACTAAAGACCCTTAAGACATTACAGATTCAGGGTCCAGAATGCATGGGATGCATGTAATGTTTGTAGAAAGGGAGAAAGAATGGGCTGAAAATATTCTTAAGTATATCAAGAAGCTAGCATTTTTTGCTGCTAATTTTCTTTCTGGTTGTGCTTTTGTGCATGAAGAATTCAGCCTCCTGACCACCCCTTGTACTGAACATTCCAAAAACCCACCAAGCGCAGTTCTTTTATGTTACTACCTGTCTCTGTACACCATCACCATGACTCTAATGTGAAAGGCAAGGTGATATAAAAAAATAAAAGCTCTGAGATGTTGGAGGTGAATATTTTTTTCCAGTCGTTGGTTCTCTTTTTACAATGTTGATAGTTTCCTTTGTTGTGCAGAAACTTTTTAATCTGACAAGATTCCATTTGTTAATGATGTGGATAATTTCTCTTGCTTTTGGTGTCTTGTCAAGGAAGTCTTTGCCTACCCCTATGTCTTTTAGATATTTGCCCAATTTGTCTTCTAGGAGGTTCAGTGTTTCACTTTTAATGTCTAGGTCTTTGATCCACTTTGGCTTGATTTTGTGCATGGTGATAGTAGGTGTATGTGGATGTCCAGTTTTCCCAGCACCATTTGTTGAACAGGCTGTCTTTTTTCATTGTATGCATTTGGCTCCTTTGTCAAAGATTAAGTAATTGTGGGTATTTGGGTTTGTCTCTGCATCTTCAATTCTGTTCCACTGGTCTATCTGTCTGTTTTTGTGCCAGTATCAAATTGTTTTTACAAATATTGCTTTATAATACAGCCTAATATCTGGTATTGCAATGCCTTCTGCCTTGGTCTTGTTGCTCAGGATTGCTTTGGCTATTCTTGGTCTCTTCTGGTTCCATGTGAATTTAAGAATTGGTGTTTCAAGTTCTTTGAAGAAACTTGAGGTATTTTGATAGGAATTGCATTGAACCTATATATCATCTCTGGCAGTATAGTCATTTTACAGAGCACTGAAGGAAAGTAAGCCTACCCAAAAAAAAAAAGGATCCTATTGAAAAGTGGGTAAATGAAATGAAGAGGCAGTTCACTCATGAAGAAGTTCAAATGGCCAATGGATACATGAAAAGATGTTCAACATCCCTAGCCATAAGAGAAATGAAAATCAAAACAATCTAAGATACCATCTCACTCCAGAGAGAATGGCCTATATTAACAAGTCAAATAGTAATCAGTGCTGGCGAGGCTGTGGGGAACCCTCCTGCACTGCTAGTGGGAATGTAAATTCATACAACCATTCTGGAAAGCAGTATGGAGATCTCTCAAAAGAATGGAAGCAAATATCCCCTTTTATCTGGCGATACCCCTCTGGAATATTTCCAAAAGAGGCCAAAACAACACATAACAGAGATATATGTATACCCATGTTCATAGCAGCACAACTAACAATAGCTAAAATATGGAAGTCACCAAAATACCCATCAACAGACCAGTGGATACACAAACTGTGGTATTTATACACAATGGAATACTATGCATCTGTAAAGTCTAACAGCGTGGAAGCTTTTGCAGGCAAATGGAAGAAGCTTGAGAACATCATGCTTAGTGTAGTGAGTCAGAATCAGAAGGTGAAACATCGAATGGTCTCTCTGATATGAGAAACCCAGAGCACAATTCTCATGAAACTTAAAGCAAAAAACAAAGTGAACCAAGGGGGTAAGACGGAGAGGGCGGGCGGGGTGGGTAGGGGGAGGGACAAAAGGTGAGTGGGAAAGCCCTTGTCACCTTGACAAGATACGTATGTGCACAAAATGCTCAACTTCTTTGTAAAGCTTAAATTTTGTGCTTATACATATCAATAAAATGGGACAAAAATAAAAAATAAAAGCCCTAACTTAAAGAACTCTTCCAATGAAAGTAAAATTTTATCCTTCTGCTTAATGTAAATTTTTATGAAATTTCTAAAATGTCCAAAATCTACTGCTTGACAGCGATTGGGGGTACCGCCTCTAGTCTGTCAGTGTATGCTTGAGAAACACTCGCCTGACACCCCGCTGGGTACCTAAGAGCAGCCCCTTCGTTCCCCTCTACAAACTCTATTCATCCCTAGCACGCCAGTGCTTCCTCTACTTCTCCTCCCCTTGGAGTGCAGTGTCTTATGTCTAGTCTCCATGGTAGACTATGGGACAGAGTGGGGGGGGGGGGGGGGAAACAGTAGGCTGAATGACAGCATTTAGTAAATTCTGGTTTCGGTGAAGACAGGGAAGGGGAAGAGAAATGTGCACAACAGTCTGATTTCTGAAAATTTACCTAAAAACTAAAAAGATGAACTTCATGTGAACAAGCTTTGTCTTCTTGACCAAATTTGAGTTACACTGGGGGGGGGGGGGGGGTGGATGGGGGCTGAAGGAATGGCACAGTAGTTAAAGCACTTGCCTAGCAAACGCAAGGCCCTGAGTTTCATTCCTTAGCACTACATAAAGCCAGGTATGGTGGTGCATGCCTGTAATCCCAGCACTACCCAGGAGGCTAAGGCAGGAGGAAAGGCTAGCCTGGGCTACGTTGTGAATTCCAGACCAACCCGGGCTACAAGAGTGAGACCCTGTCAAAAAAAAAAAAAGTTACATTATTAAAGACCCATGAGACATTATAGATTCAGGGTACAGAATGCATGGGATATGTGTAGTGTCTGTAGGAAGGGAGAAAGAGCAGGGTTTAAACACTCTTAAGTGGCTCAAAACTGCTTACAGGGACAAATAGCCATAATCACAGATGCACACCAACTTCCTTGGTGCCACTAATGCTTTTCATTTATCTCTCAGGGCCCCTAATTTTAACCAAACTAGTTTGATCTTCCTCAGTTCCATTTTCTGAGTAAATTTGACAATGATTATGATAAATCTGTTCAGAGCTTCATTTCTCCATCAGCATGTTCCAAGTTTAATTTTTATAAGATAAGGACTTTCTAAAAAGTTTCGCCTTCTGGTAGGAGTTCAAGGAATCCAAATCAAAAAGTTTCAGTATGTTCCTTTTTATATGTGAGGTTTCTGGATCCAGATACAACATGATTACTGTGCCCTTTGAATTTGAAAGAATGACTTAAGTTATTGGGCTTTAGGTGAGTTCTCTTCACATGTGACGCTGCTTTTGTGATCAAAATGATGGGCTCAGGAGCATGTATGTACCTTTTGGCGGCCAGGCCAACCTGCTCCTACAGCTGTGTGTGTGCCCGTGGGAGCCTCCCCATTCAACTGCTCCTGGAACATGCCACTGCAACGCTGTTGGTAGGTCCTCCAGAAACACTCCTTCACTCTTTGAATGTCTCTCTGATGTGATCTGCACCTAATATTTTTTAACCTCAGAATTATCTGATGTTTTCTAGTAATTGTGGCAGTTTTACAAATGTCTGGTTTATAAATAAAATTGCAAATGTCCCCACGTAGTCAATTAGTACAGTGAACATGCTACTAAAAATCAGCAAGATAATCTGACAGGCCTACTGAGACTGCTGCAAACTTTTGCAACTTTTTCACTGCTTGTAACTGCATTACTTAGAGATTGATGACCTTATAAATTAGTTGTGTAATTACTTTTATCTACAACATATGTATGTTGTAGATAAAACTATAACTATATATGTATCTATGATAGCTATGTTGGAACCTTCAAAATAACCAATAGGTGAACAGGTGCTTGGAACAAGGAGATCACCCAAACCAATTTTCCTTCTTCATGACATAAAGCTGGACTAAAATCCTTACCATTAGTTGCAACAGAGAAAGACCAGATGGGTAATTTTGGGCAAAGGAAATTTGTAGAAAGTGATACAAGCTGCTTTCAGGTCTGTCTTCTGAAAACTCTCCCGCACAACAATCCTCCACGCTTCTTCTTCCCTTTTCCTTTTACTGTTTTGAAGGAGTATCATACAGTTTGATTATGTTTGAAGGCAGGATTGAGGCTGAACAATTCACAAATAGGAAGGAATGTGAGTCTTTGCCTTTCACTAAGAAAGAAGCATTCTTGAGAACACCCACTTTGGACCTGCTTTAGTCGCTTCTCTTTCCTGGAACACTAACACTCACAATGTAAAGGAGGAGGTGTTTATTTTGACTCATGTGTCAGAGGTCTGTCTGGTAAGGGAGGAAGGGCTTGGTGTAGGACCTAGCAAGAGAAAAGCAGTCATGGCGTGTTGACAGGAAACAGAGAGAAAAAAGAAAGCAGAGTGTGGTGTGAGGGCGGGGCGCAGACTGTACCTTTCAGGCTACCCGCCCCCCGGCTCCTTTATCCAACAAGGACTCACTTCCTAAAAGCACCTAAAATCATCAAATAATCAGTGGATAGATCCACCCGATCCAAATGACCCCCACAATCCAATCACCTTCCAAACGCATGAGGCTTTTGAGGAACATTTCAGATTCAAACCATAACAAACTTCATATAAGAAAAATATTAACAATTATGATCACCTATTGAGAGTCTGAGACATTTATAATTTTAGATAGAGTTTTTAAACCCTAAAACAAATCATCGAGCCTCCTTCCATTTGCACAGGTCATTATGTTGGAAGAAGACAAGGAAAAAATGGAATTACCAATTTCACTGCATTCACAGTACCAGACGAGTGGAGCTCAGGAGCCACAGCTTTCTTCATGCCTTTAAGTCAGCCAATATTCCAAAAGTAAGCCTCAATATCTGCTTATACCCACATCCGATTAGATACAGAGACTAATTTCCAGAACCGAATTAAGACAATGAGTACAGTAATCACTTCTCAAAATTATTCATATGTATGCATGTGTACATCTGTATACAACATATATATTTGGATATTAACTTTTATATTATTAATAGCATGAATGATTATATATTATTACCATTATATTTTGTAGAAATAGTGTATATTTTATAATATATACCTATATAACTATTATAAATAGCACTGTATATCATATTCTATACCGTCTATCTCTTAGCTAATACAAAATAGCTTGGTGCTCACTCAGACACTTTGACCCCTTTTTCAGTGTAAAATGCTAAAACTTCTTAAAATTTTGCTCTGCTAGTACAATATATCTTTATGTCATGTATTATAAATTTTAAAATAGCAATTGAAGCAGAAATTATGTCAATGTTATTGATGTACCAGGGGTGATCAAAAAACACAGTACCTGTTTAAATTTTGGGTAAAAAATTACAATAAAAGACACATTGTCATTTATTCTTCTTAAAATACTCCCCTCCCTTTGAATACATGGGGCTATCAGTGCTGCCACCCTTTGAAACAGGTCCTGAAGTCCTCTTTTCTGAGTGTCTGTGAAGTGTAAGCAAAAATAGCATGGATGCTACCACTGAGCGTCATCTAACAAAAAATCCGGCTCATACTAACATCTCAGTATATCCTCATCCACTTTCTTTACTAAATTTGTCAGGGTACAACAGCTGGCTCTTCCCCAAAGTCAAAAAGACCATGAGAGATAAACATTTTGAATCAATTTAGAACATTAAGCAACAGTGACAAAAGAAATTGTCAAAATTGTTTCAAAAAGTGGTCAGAATGAGAGATGATCCTATGTGTGTTTGAAACAATAATGAATATTTTGAGTGGGATTAATGGCAATGTGTCTTTCTGTTTCTTTACTTAACAAGGCCACAGTTTTATCATACCTTTTATAAACCTAATGATTTATGTATTTCTTAGTAATCTCAAAATACAGCTTGAAAGTTAAAAGGCAATTTCCACCAAATACATGATAGTATATGTATCCATACATAAATTATGCGTTGTATATATTTTATAGTTAAATATTTAATAAGCATTGTAGTACAATGGGTACTCCAGTCCTCTTTCCCAAAGCATCAGTCTTCGGCTCACTGTCATGCACATCGTAGATGCTAAAGAAAAGCATCATGACTGTAGAGACGTATTTAGAAATGTTGAAGCTAAAGTTTCGTCTTTTACCAATGTCATTGGGATTTCTATAGGGAAATTTTGGAGGTTTTTTGATAAGACAAGTAGAATGTAAATCTTCTCTAAAATAAATATTTAATGTTTTAATCTTAATTTTCCAAGAGCAAATTTTACTGAGTCGAAATCCAACTATTGGTAACTGGCCCTGAGGCAGTATTTGCAACTTGGTATTGAGTTCTGAAAGCCCAGTTAAGAAACTAATAGTGCAGTTTATCAGGCACCCTGTTGTCTAAGACGTCTGCAAAAATATTCTTCCTTAAATCAAAATGTTGTGCTTGGTTGACTCTCTGCTCAGTGACACAAAAATACAGGTCTAACATTCCCCTTTGCTTTTACTAAATTTAAGCTTCTCCATGAGGCATAAACACATGACTGGCCTAACAGATGATTTTCAGTTGCCTTAATGCCTGTGGAATTCTAGCCACTAATCTAAGCTTAGTATAACTAAGGATAAACTTTTAACAGCATGTAATCCAATTGTAAAATTAACATATCCAGAATAATTTGCTACAAATGATCATAAAATACGTTAACATTCATTAACAATTATCTTGCAGTAATACAGATGCTTATACGTCTTCAAAGCAACTTAATTTATGGCTCTTTATCATTTAGATATTCAACCAATTATTTCATGAATGACAATCATAAAACTTCAAAAAATGAAAAAAGGATCTTTTTTTTCTTGAAATATGATCTAAGATCAACTATGAATATAAGACAAACATAACAAGGATGTGTAATCATCTAAGGCCACCAATCTGCATTCTTCTAGACAGAACAGGTCTGTACTCTGTCAATTATTTTTCCTCAAGCTACGTTCTGATTATCTTGGATGGTATTTCTTTGGTTTAAACGTATTAATACTAGGGTATAATGTACGCAATTTCATGGTATCAGTGGTCTAAGAGACTTTTTCGGATATTTTTCTATTATTAGCTGGTAACAAGTAATTATCCCTGTTTTAATATTTCATTTCTCTCACCCTATAAAATGTAAACAATGTAGCAAATGCTTTAGACTTAGACCATTATCCTATCATTAGGCAAAATCACTATAAAACTCAATTTGCTTAATTTATATAAAAAACATCAGCTACGATTTCTGCAGTAAACCAAGGAGTGTTGTACATGAATTTTAACATTCTCTTCTAAACTCTGTCGTGGGTAGTTGTGCTGGATTAGGGAACTTTAACCACTCCACAATACCCAGTCAAAGACAGAGGATGCACATGCATATTTCATTGTATTCTTGCACCAGAATCTTGCTTTAGAAAACACCTGGAAGTCAGGAATAACATCATTATTTGTCGTGGAATTCTCTACTGAAGGTTAATATCCAAGTTTTCACAATTTATAGAGCATCCCTTTTTGAGACTTTGTCGGTTTTTGTTGTTGTTGTTGTTGTTTTTGGTTTTTTTTAGTGAAACAGGGGGGTAGGGTGGGGAGGGAGGGAGGGATGGGTAAGGGGAGGGACAAAAGAAGAATGGGAAAGTCTTTGTCACCTTGACAAGATATGTATGTGCACAAAATCCTCAACTTCATTGTAAACCTTAGGTTTTGCACTAATAAATATCAATAAAATGAGACTTTGTCTTTACTGTCAAAATTGTTATTTTGCTGAAGTACTGGTAACATTAATTGGATTGTTAGTAATCATTATATATAATGTATTCCTGTCTATTCAGAAAGTTATGAATTGAGTATCAGTTTCAGTATTGCAACCTACTTTAAGATAACTAAATTTGGTTTACCTATTTAAATTATTATTGATTTATGTGTGCATTCTGAAAGACATTTATACCTCAGACTATTATTCTAACAAGATAGAGCCATGGGTAGGTAGATACATGGATAGACAGACAGACAGATAAATAGATTTATTTTGTAGATGAGGAACTGAGATGCAGTGAAACAAAATCTCTTACTAAAGGAGCCCAAAGTGGTACATTCTGTGTCTTAATTATGGCTTTTTCCATTCCCCCTGCCTTTATGTCTTAGAACATTGCATGTAGCACACAGAGCAACTGGGGAATTATACAATCTAAACATACGACAGAAAAAGAGTGTTTTTCCCCTCTTTCCAGATAGCATAACACTATATTTGTATCTGCGGTGATGAGTATACAATACTGGATTATATAATTTTGACTTAGAAGTGATTTTTTAATTACAATAAGTTGTGAAGATAATACAGACTTTCTGTAAATCCTTCATGTACTACATATTAGTTCATAAATACAAAAGCTAAAAAATCAACATTAAATAAAATTGGCTACTGACTTTATTCAAGTAATAAAAATGATAAGCCAATTACAGCCTGAAAGAAATCTAGCTAAAATTAAACCAAAACTATTAAAAAACTAATTATAGCTATATAAATGATAATTTATATCCATTGTTATCCTCAACGAACTTAACCTTAAGAGAACGAAAAAGAAGCCTTGAGAGAGATTGACCAGCAACCAAATGAAGCCAGTAGAAGTAGCAAAATATTTTAGAATTCAGCATACAAAATCTGAAGACAAATGTTCAGTATCTTAAATCTAAGCAATATGAAATCTAGAAATTTATCAAATTTTACATAAGTAATGCTTGAGTACTCCTTTGACTCAATCTAATATTTGACATAAATTGATTATAAATTATTAGCATCTAATTAAAATATTGAATATGTATTATTAAAAAGAAAATTCATAAGTGATAAAAGACCTTTATGAAATAGCTATATCATGAAAATTTGCTTATAATACTGAAACCACAAGTACCTATAGATTTTATCATATTCAGAAAGAAATATATTCTTTGTAAATGATAGTTATTATTTGAAAGAAGAGAAAAAAATGGATAATTTTCATAGTTGTCCATAGTCAGTTTCCCAATGTAGATAAAAATTTCTATTTTTTTCACAAGTCATACTGTACTCATAAAAGAAAAGTTAAAGAAGCAGTATAAAATTGAAAGTCTATCAAAGAATTATTGATAATAACAGAGAACTGGAAACAATGCAAAAGTTACTAAAATGATTTATGGATCATAACCACTGATATTAGTTTCATGATGAGTTAGCCAGTGGAGGAAAGTCTAGGAAGTGTAATAGCCTTCTCTTACCTAAAAAGAAATGTTCTGAGTCTCCCAGTGGATGCCAGAAATCCTGAATAATACTACCATATACTATATCTTACTCTATCATTCTTACCCTCAATCTGAACAAATTCAATATACAATTTGCTTTCTTTCCTGGAACTTGGCTTTTTCAGTTAAAAGAAGCATTACGAGGCTTCCCTTTGGTATATTCAAATCCCCAAAGATCAAGATCTTTGACGAGTTATCTTGATCATTGGAGCAGTGATCAATTAAAATAAATGTTAGTTGGACACAAACACTGCAGGGCTTCCACAGACTATCTAGTGGCCTCTGGTAACACAGATGGCCTCTAAGTAGCGAATGGGTTAGTACAATACACAGACTGAGTACGCAGGAAAAGAAATGATTCATGGTCCAGCGAGTCAGCTTGAGATTTCACCATTCTACCCAAAACGACACACAATTTCAAAATATAAATTATTTGTTTCTAAAATTTTCCATTTTCTGTCTTGGAACACAGTTGACTATCACTTTTCACTCAATGTGAAACCACAGAAAGCAAAATTGACGGTAAGGGGGAACTACGGTATACACAAGTGGCAATTATATCTATTAATACCATTTGTTAGTAAGCTTATACCTTAAGAAATTAGTAAGAAATCTTCAACTGGTCCCCGTGACAGAGGCTTATAATCTCAGCAGTTTGGAAAGCTAGGGCAGGAGGATTGCGAGTTCAAGCCCAGACTGGGCAAATTAGGGACTTAGCAAAATCCTTTCTCAAATAAACTACAAAAAGGAACTAGGGATGTAGCTGAGAACAAAGGCTCTGTACTCAATCCCCAGTACCACAGAAGAAGAAAAGAAAAAAAAAAAAACAGTTTTCAACACTGATGGTAGAAAGTACTGAAACTTCTTTGGAAAACAATGCAGAGTTGCCTTGCAAATATTCACAAATTTTACATCTAGCAATTCCCTTTCTGTACATTTACCATTAAGAAATTCACATACATTTTCAACAGAAAAGATTTAAAATTATTTATAATGGCATATTTTATGAAACCAATAAAATTTGAAAATAGCCTGAATATCCACTGATAGCAAAAAAGGTAAGTAAATTACAGTTAATTCTTATAATAATACACCACATTAACATTTTAAGAACAATAAAATACCTCTGTAACATTTTATATGCAATGACTTGGATATACTATAGAAACACATTTTTGTAATTCTAAAAATCTTTAAAATCCAGAGGGGGGAAACAAAAGTATCCCTTGATGCTTAGGAAAATCATCACCAAAAATTCATATTTTTAAATATTTTAGAAAATATCTTAGTAACTACAGTAATGGTTACTTTACATACATAACAAACCAAAAAATTAATGCAATAAAAGAATGACTCATTAGATTCACAGGCAAACATCTTAGTAACTGCACTTTGATATGGCCATATTAAATTCTACCGATTGCATATATAAGCGTCTATACACAAAAGAGCCCCTTATTGTTCCTTACCATCAGCTTTAGTTATCTTTTTTGTTGGTAAGTGTACACTCAATGGTTTTTTACATTTTGGCATGGGGGGGGCAATTTTGTGGTTCTGAATTAAATAGCCAATATGGATCATGAATTCTGATAACCTCTGTTCAAAAGCTTATGTTTGAAGATCAACTTTGTATGCATGACTCTCACCTTCAGACAAAAATGCTTGAAGCATACATATCTCTCATGTAAAGATCGCAGAGAAAGTAGGGAATAAGAACTCACTTAGTGGGCATGTTCCAGACCCTGAATCTAGCAGTGACTGAGATGTTTTGCCACCGAGATGGACACCTATGTCAATGGAGTAGCAGAGGAAATTTAGAGACGAGGTAGCCAACACTAAAGCCTGCGGTCACCATGACTGTCAATGCTATGTGGCTCAGGATCGCTGTTTCTGATTCCTTCCTACTATAATTATCCTCCATAAAAATTGTAAAAATGATGGAGCACAACCCAAACCTCCCACTAGGTACAAGTATTCACCTGACCCTTGTATCAATAAGAAAAAAATCTAAAATCCAGAGGTGGGTTTCTCTAATGAGGCTATCAAAGGAAAAAAAATACAATAAAAACAAAAGCGCTCCAGTTTTTCTGACTTCTCATCCAAATTAGTGCTTCTGACCTTTTCTTAAAACTTTAAGCATCACAAGGAAACCAGTGGGAAGAGAATCATGTGCTGACCAAGTAAAGGGCAGACAAATTCAAAGATGTGAAAGGGATTAGTGAAGGCTGGAGAAGAGATCTAACCCCTCCCACTTGGGGTGATCAGATTTGGGATTAGCCATCAGGCAGAAAACCACAATTAACAGCTCTGACATCAGGGACAAGCCCGTACAAAACTCACAGCTCAAAGAGAAATTCAACAGAGAAACCTCACAGGAACATAAGGTACTGGCGAGACGCTCTGTGGGGAATAGAGGGCCTTGCACCAAAACTCTCCTAGGATGTAGAACTTGAAATCACAGAAGTCGGTGTACTGGAAATCTGCATCCAATTCTCTTAGGTCTAGAGTCAAATATTAATAGTGGAAACCTGCTAATGAATGCTTTTGATAAATGCTATCTAGGATAAGGTTTTTTATTTAAATAGAAATTTAAAGTGAAGAAAACTAAATTACTAGAACAATGGATTTAATTATGTAAGTATCATGCATGTCAAGTTTTTGCAGACAAATTTCTGTTTGGATTATTTGTTTAAAAATGACATTTTTATACTCAGGGATTGAAGGTAGGTTGGGAAGGGCTCATATTCTTTTAAAGAGGACAGAAAAACATTACATTAAATTCACTTTGCTTTTTTTGTTCGTTTGTTTGCTTGTTTCAGCTGGATTTTTATCTGCATGCCTCAGTCTTCTCTATGCAAAGGGCAGCAAATCACATCTGTGCCCGTCACTCTCACTTCCACCAGAATGGGCTCCTATAGATTCTATGCTTTTGGGTCTGTCGTCCTCCTCCTGGTTTTCCAGCTGGCTTGGGCTCAGTTCCCCCGCGAGTGTGCCACTGTGGAGGCTCTGCGAAGTGGTGTGTGTTGCCCAGACCTGTCCCCCTTGTCTGGGCCAGGAACGGACCGCTGTGGCTCATCTTCGGGGAGGGGCAGGTGTGACGCAGTGACAGCAGACTCTCGACCCCACAGCCCCCAGTACCCTCACGACGGCAGAGATGATCGGGAAGAGTGGCCCCTGCGGTTCTTCAATAGGACATGCCACTGCAACGGCAACTTCTCAGGACACAACTGTGGGGCGTGTCGTCCTGGGTGGTCAGGACCTGCCTGCAACCAGAGGGTTCTCATAGGTAAGTGAGGGTGTGAGTGGGTGTGCAGCCCTGGCTGAGGCTCCAGGGCTCTCTCGGTGATCTCCACCCTCAGCTGGTGCAGTACCTACAAAGAACATTGCTTAACCCTCTTTTTACAGGTGAGCAAACTGAGGCTTAGAAAACCTGTCCCAAGTGCTTAAAGGGCTGGGATTGAAGCTTCAGATTGATAATATTCTCTTCTAAAATATATGTTGAGCTCTCAATATATGCTAGGACCTGTGTTACTGACAGGTGTTTATGACTCAAAGTAACTATGTTAACTGTCAGAAAAGTCAAACCAACATATCTGGTAACTGAACTGGTAAGCCTGGAATTCACACTGAAATCTGTCAGTCTCTAAAGTTTCAGCTTCTCCCACTACCCCTCTTGGCCTAAAAAGAAATTTCCCATTATCTTGATCAAATTCAGGCATTTTAGAGGAACAGCTGAGCCTGAAGCCTGAATAGCATCATAGAATAAAACATTTAAAGAGTAACAGCTAGTGGTACTTTATTGTTTTCTTTGTTCCAGCTATTGGACAGAACATTTACTGAATCTTTATTAAGAGCTAGGTCTTGGTCTAATTGCTTTAATGTGTCTACTTTTTGATCTTTTTAAACTTTCTAAAGCAGGTATTATTTTTATCCACATTTTACAGTTGAAAGCTGAGCTTGTAAAGATGTGCCCAAAGTCAGAGAACAGGTCTCCCATCTTAATCACTGTTGTTATACTGACTACCTTATTTTTGAAAGATTTATATGTTAAAAAGAAAAAAAAGTAAAACTTCCTAGAAAGTGTCAATGATGTGCAGAAATAAATGATAAAATCATAGAATCATAAATCCACAAGCAAGACTTGGAAATCTAGAGGAAGATCAAAGAGATGCTAGATTTATTAGAGAAAAGGGGGAGTGGGAGAGAAAGAAAATAAGGGGCTGCCAGGAGCTTTTAGCTGTTAGGAATATTTTTTAAAGTATGAAAATTGAGTACCTCCAATGTTGCAAACTCTGAAATTTTTCGAGACCTGATATACTCCCACAAGTGAAAAATTCTATGTCATGAAACTTTATTGAATTAAATTATTGAAACAATTGTCTAAAACTATCTTCAGTTTAAGTGTAGAAGGCAGTCATCCCTAACCTTTTTGAGACCAGGAACTGACTTTGAGACCAGATTGAAGACCATTCTCCCAAGAAGAGGGCAGGTACTCGTTTTATAATAGGTTGTTGGAGGAAAGCTTTAAAGTGGCCCCTCAGCAGCAGGAGCAGGGGGACAGAGAGGGAAGCCCCACCTCCTGTCAATCAACAGTGGCATCAGAACCTACCAGGATCACGCTGACAGGAGGTGGAGCTTTGCTCACTGCTCCATGATTATGTACTAGGCAGTTTGGCCCTTCCAAGGCCATGAACTGGAACCTGGCTGCTGCCCCGGAGTTGGGGACCCTGGTATAAAATATACACGAAGCAAATGAGTTTCTTTAGAACTGGGTGTTATTTTCAAGATAAATATTTATGTAGAAGAAAATATTCAAAATCCAAAAATATAGAGAATCTAAACGATATCTGACACTAAGCACTTTAGAAAAAAAGACGTTCGACTTGTAAAATAGTTTAAGAAGGATTTGACCACATGTCCATATAACATTAACGCATAAGCGTGTTATTGTTTTCTACTCATCCAAACAAGGCAGTTGTTTTCATGTCTGAATTTTTCATTCTTAAAGTCAGAAGAAATCTTCTGGACTTAAGTACAGAAGAGAAGAACCGATTTGTCCAGGCCCTGGACATGGCAAAGCGCACCATTCACCCCCAATTTGTCATTGCCACAAGGAGATCCGAAGAAATACTGGGACCAGATGGGAACACACCACAATTTGAAAACATTTCCATTTATAACTACTTTGTTTGGACACACTATTATTCAGTCAAAAAGACTTTCCTTGGGTCAGGGCAGGAGAGCTTTGGTGGAGTGGATTTCTCTCACGAAGGACCGGCTTTTCTTACGTGGCACAGGTACCACCTCCTGCAGCTGGAGAGAGACATGCAGGTATGGATGGACGGTTTTCTTGCAGCTCATTTTAATTCACTGTTGTGCAAATGATTACCACAGGTGATGACAAAGCAATTTCATATTATTAAGCTGCCTCTGATAGTCAATTAAGTTTCTCCTCATATTGACTCTTTTTGCTTATTGAAACTTGTTCTTTTCTGAAGTGAAAAAAAAAATATTCTCAATGACGAGAAAGCCCATTGAGACAATTCTGGGCATCCTTTAGAAGTTTAATCTCTACAAGTCCTTCATTTAACAATGACTCCTATGATAGCTGAAACAAAAGAATCTTGGTTTTCACGCCTTCCCTCCTTACTAAACAAAAAGTCTATGTGTCCAGGCTTGGGTGAAATGAGTACATGTATCCTTCTAAATCTTCTCAGCCCCAAAGATATACCTCATCACATTTTAGGTTTGAAAAATATTTCAACCTATTTTGATTTTTATATTGTCATTAAACTACATTTTTGCAACGCACTATCTGAAGACAATCCATCACTATATGAAAGATGACTATATTAACTTCCTTGACAGAATGAGTCATTTCAGTAGGTATAGATATAAACACTATATTGTATACCACAAATATATCATTTATAAAAATACAAAAAATAGTTCATCAGCAGGGTATTATTTTTAATTAAAAGACATTGGCTTCCAAGAGCATAAACTGAAACTCAGAATAATCACAGTTGCTTCATGTTTATTGTTTTAAGCAGATAAAATCAAAATACACTGAAGTATTAATATTTGATAGTACAGCTACTTTATTATTGTCTATTTTACCAACTGGGCTCTTTCTTGAGAAAACAAAAATTCAAATGATTGGATCTCAACTAAGAAATGTGCAAGCTAAACTTGTTTTCTATGTTTAGTAACAGTTGAATCTCTCCCTGGAGTTAAAAATCTAGAAAATAACCTAAAAACTTCTTAAGACAGAAAAGATGTTTAGGCTAATTTATTGATTCACAAGATGCTTACCGCAGCATTATTTTAAGAAGAAAAAAATAGCAAGGAGAGAGAATTGATGCATTAAAATGCAGAATAAAATATTTATTTGAAAAGTAGTCTATCCTTATGCAGTTTAAGAATGATTAAATGAATTCATCTGAGAGTGGAAGATCATATTTTATAGCTCTGATTATAAGCAAGACATTTAGTAGATTATAAGTAGATAAATCTGTCGTGTGCAATTGACTCTAACTCTTCGTATCTTTAAGTCCTTTTCCCATAGGTACTCAAAAATGAAAGGGCAGGTGGGAAGGATTTTAAAGCTTCCACTTTATGTAAACTTTAACCTCCGTGACTTCCTTTTTAAAACTCACCAGCGTAAAGCATGTAACAAATTACAGTCTAAACATAGTGCACAGCTGAAATGTGCTACGGCTCACAAGAATCAGTCGCTGACCCACAATCTGATTGTTAATGACACCTTGGAAGCTGTCACTCTTTTTTTGTGAGCAGCAATGACAAATTCTAAATGAGGGCTACAAACCCCCAAAGATCAATGACTATGACATGCCTTGAAAGGGTGTTGGCTCCAAAATACACAAAGATAAGAAAATGCTTCCTAGGTAGGGACTTTGAGTGAAAAGGTACGAGTGCTCAAGAGGGAAAACAACAGAAATTCTACATTGGAATCTTGCCTTCTGAATGGAACACCTCAAAGGCCTAACAAACTGAAATAATAAGTGAAATATTTGTATGTTTTGAGGAATCCAGTAAAATTAGCATGTGATTGTGACTCCAGCGTTTTCGAAAATGTGAGATCAGTTCTAAATGGGAGCTAGTTCTCTGTAGAAAAGAGCCAGAGGCACAAAGATTGATTCTGCCTAGTTAGCATTTCCTGTGCGTATGAATCTCAAGCAGAAGCCCGGGTGTTAGTTTAGATTCTGTGAGAAGAGTGTCTGACAAAATACTTCTAGTAGACACGTATGAAAGACATCATGTGGCCAGTCCCCAAACCACAATCTAAACAACTATAACCACTTAAATTAGAAACAGAAATGAAAATAATCACTATTTTAGAAAAACATATTTAGAGCCTGGATCTGGCTTCAGACTAAGAAATAATGACATTTAAATAAAAGATAGAAAATAGAAGAAAGTGGAAATGTCAAGGAGTAAATGTTATGAATAATTTTGCGTATAATCACTAGAAATGTCATTACCTGCCCCTACCACACACACATTTCCAAAAAAAAGAACTTTTTCCTCTGAAATTAATGAAAAAATTTCTGCTTACTAGATTGAGTTTCATGCCCTCTGGGTTCAAGCGGCTTCTTAAGAGTAAATTGTAAGCTTTGTTAAATAAGGTATTTAACTCCTCTGTGCCCCAGGACAGTGTTGGTTTGCTAATTGGGTCCTCGGTGGCTTGAAGACAGCTAGTAGGCAACCAGAGAGTAAAACCAAACCCACAGGAAAAATGAAAGTGGAACCGGCAGATACTAACAGAGTTTCCGTACTCTAGGAAATGTTACAGGAGCCTTCTTTCTCCCTTCCATACTGGAATTTTGCCACTGGGAAAAATGTCTGTGACATTTGCACGGATGATTTGATGGGATCGAGAAGCAACTTTGATTCTACTCTCATTAGCTCCAACTCAGTGTTTTCTCAATGGCGAGTGATCTGCGAATCCTTGGAAGATTATGATACTCTGGGAACCCTTTGTAACAGTAAGTGTCAAGTGAAAATCACTGGCCAGAATTCTGTATTACATACAGAGATTGAATGTTCTACCTGGCCTTTCGTTCTGTGATGGGATGAAGATGAAAGTGAATTATCATTAATTATTGCTATTATTGAGAGTCAGTGTATAGATTTTATTTAAACATCCAGGATGTGAAAGGGGATCTACACATTGCCCCACAGAAACAGGAAGTGCCTGTACATTTTTATATTGTTTTTCTTAATTTTCTCAGTGCATTGCTAACTTCATTATGTTAGAAATGCCTACTTGTATAAATTAATCCTCTTAGTACACTCAGCACTGATTAGTAGTCATGTGCCTCGGGTTGGTATTTCACAGAAATTCTTTACCATGAAAATGTGAAATACACAAAAACAGTTAAAAGTATTTCCTCTTGTGAAAGAGAGGGAGAAAAAGAGACAGAGAAAGACAGAATAAGATGCAGGGGAAAGAAAGAGAATTCTATGTGTTTATTCAGTCAGAGTTAAAACGCAAATAGTAGTGCAGGTCCCCCTTTCCTAAAAGAAAAGCATTGTACACAGTACTGGTGACAAGTGCCAACCTTGGGGCTCTCCCAAAGTGAGCTTAAAGAATGCTACCAGTTGCCCTAGCATCATTCCATGACCTGAATGTCTCTGCCATAGGTTAAGTTTCTGGTTTCAGGTGAAACAGTCCCTGTGCTTCTAGTCGTCTTCCTGGGATTATGTTATTATCTGTCTGAGCTGTTAAGACAAGATCTTAATTACTAGAATTTCCTACTCCACCTAATTATGTTCTTCTTCAAGCATTTATGCCTATTTTTAAAATCTGTTCTTTCATATGAAAACTACAGTGCAGCACCTTATCCTATTAGTCATAAGTCATCTTGCACATATTCTTATGCATCGAATGTTAAACTTGAAAAAAAATCAAGATATGTGCAGTTTTTCTCTATTAGAATAAGACTATTTAGACACATATGTGCTGTGGCTAAAAATACAATCGTGTAGTGTGTAAGAAATGCAGTAGTGTACCAGATTTTCCTCTGGGATCTTTAAAACTTCCAATTTTTATTTGTTTTGTTTAGCATGCTGAATGAGTAGTCCCACCTTGTGTCAGAGAAATGAAATTAAGAAACAGGATCTCTCAGAACTAAAACTTTCATCTCTTTCTGACCAGACCAGACTGTTTTCTAGTTCTTTTCCAATCATCCTGAGGATTAGGTACTTCAGTACCTAAGCCCAATTTAAAGGAGGATATAAAACTAGAACACTGGAAGGAGGATGAAAAATGAATATATTTTTAATCACAATTACTCTCTTCAGTTATAGCAAGTCTAATACAATAGAATCAGAGTTTTGTGAGAAGAGAGGGGAAGGGATTGTGGAGCTGACATGATATATATGTGCACAAAATTCTCAAGGTCAATGTAACCATTGTATATCACATATAATATATATATACACATTAATATATATTTGTAATATATGTTAGTCATAAGATATATACAAATAAAATGAAGGAAGAGTTTTTTTAGTCTCTGTTCAAGATGCAAATAACAAACATTTCATTTGTTAAGCAAAATGGGGAAAGCTTAAGCTAATATTTTATTGAACACATATGACTTAAGTTGTATGAAATATTTAATATAATACTGTAATTCTCACAGCAGTTCTTTCTACTTTTCTTCTTGGAAGATCTTAGCCATTCTTATGGTTTCGTTGATCATCTTTTGTAGGCGATCCATAAATATACACCCTTAGATAAATTTTTCCATATATATTCCATGTTTGTACCACTACAGATGGTAGTAAGATAAACTATTGACACTTAACATTCTTCCACCCACTAAAGTATAATTTCTAATCAAGTAAAAAGCACTGTTCCTTGCTCACTACACTTTTCAAACTTATGTTTTATTGTTCAGACATTCACAACTTCCCATTCATTCCTACATAATATTCCACAGGACTCTGATTCATAAGATGTTGATAGTTATAATGGCAGAGATGGTCCCTGTGAAACAAATTTAGAAATAACTAATAAAATTAAACTGATAGAACTAATTTCTTTACTACCAAATTTCTCTACTATGACCCTTCATAAGGACAAATTAAGATGTGTTATTTTGGAACACAAGTAATATTTTTTGTGATTTGTTCATATTTAACTACATAGTAATCCTCAAAACATCACCCTAAATTGAAAGCTTTTGTGATAATATAAGCCCCCAAAGTATATATACTTTCTATTTCAATATAGACAAGTTTAATTTCCATGTTGTATGAATAAATACTACAAATCATGCTAATTTATAAGGTAGTAATTTCTACATTAATTACATATGATGGCTAGACGTGTCAAAGCATTTGCCTGGCATGAGTTCGTGGCCAGCCTGGGCTACACAGTGTGGCCCGATCGTCCTGGACTCAAGAGGATGATAGTTTCAAAAAAAATTATATGAGATATTGGCAGCTTTTTGAAATAGTACAAAAAATACTAGTTGAAATTGCAAACTTTTCTTTCCCAGCCCAGTGGATTATTTTTCTTGTCGCTATGATGCACACAAATCCCTGTGGACACCACGCAGGTGGACTGAGGCAACACTTTCCTAACCACTCTCCTCTCCTCCCTCCTACCTAGGGCTGCAATTGCTTCTTAATGAATTAAGTGTAAACTTTGAAGTCAATAATTGAGTCTTTCAAATACAGCCTGGGTCCAGTTGGCGTCATTCATTGTCCTTGTGTGGTGCCACTGCTCCAGCCAAAACAAAGCAGGGCCAAAGGAACCTCCCTCTGTTCTAATGGGATATTTGTTAAAGATAATGCTTATCGTCTCACATATGCATTGTCTCAAATATTTATCTTATAAATTTCTTCTATTTGAATTATGAAAATTCTCCTCAAACTTTTAGGTTTCTTTATAAACCACTTTTTTTTTTAATGAAAGCTTTCTGGACCATCAGACTAGAATGTCCTCTCCTCTCCTCCCCCTCTCCTTCTCCTTCCTCCCTCTTCTGCCCTCCTTCCTCTCTCCTCCTCCTCCTCTTTGCTTCCTTTCTTACGACTCCTGTCGCGTTCTTACCCTAGTGCCATTGTTCCTTGCCCCCTGTTTGTCCCTGTCCCCCCAAAAGTGCAATTATTTATCACATTAATTGACAAAAAGGCTGAAAATGTGTATTGACTGAAACGTATAATCACTTTCCAAAGAAATTACGTTTTTCCTAATTCCCTGAGGACTTGGAGTAGGTGGCATTTAGATGCCAACTGTTATTATATATGTATGTTATTTACATATATATGGCATATGTGTGGATTGTGTAGATACATATGAATCAAATATAACTTCCAATTTACAATTTAGGTTTGTGAGATTGCTATGAACTAATTTTTCCCGGAACTCTTATTTTATACATTCTCTTGGGGATAGAAAGTATGTGGCGATCTAACAATGACTGTGATCATATCTGTTAGCATGACATACCTTTTTAGATATTTTTATTTATCACATGTTTTCTACACTCACAGAAATAGGACATGGAAATTTTTTTCACTTTAATGGCTCTAAGCATGCAATTTAAAATGTGTTTTGTGTCCAGGAGAATCTATTTTTCCCAGTGTACACGTTTGCATAAAGCTTGAGAGAGCAATGCTAAGACCTGTACACCTGCCCTCTCCCCTCAGGCACGGAGGGTGGGCCCATCAGGAGAAACCCGGCGGGAAACGTGGCTCGGCCCATGGTGCAGCGCCTCCCTGAGCCACAGGATGTCGCTCAGTGCTTGGAAGTCGGCCTGTTCGACACGCCTCCTTTTTACTCCAACTCTACAGACAGTTTCCGAAACACAGTGGAAGGCAAGTAAATGAAATGGGTGTCTTGAACCGCTGTAGTTATAAAAGCAGGCCGTAGGGCCCAGAACAGGGATTTCTGGAAAAGACCGACTACCACGTTGATTCTATGAGTTTGTGTGACTTGGGCTGCTGATGTGAGTTAGTCACAACTTCCTATCCAGGAAAAAAAAAAAAAAAGAACTGAATAAGAATTGACAGAAAATAAAATTTCTGACACTACTAAAGTAAATAAATAAATATAGTATCCACAACTACGGTTAGTATCAGAGTGGAAATTAATCTCCACTCTTATTATAAAACACCTAAAAACTATTTAAACTTATATTTCTGGTAGCCACTGACCAGTATATACAACTATATCAAAATCTAACATTAGCAAATAATATTCAAAACTTCAATGGTTATTAAAAGAACAAACAAAAACTGAAATAAAATAAAATAAATCCAAATAGTTAACTTACATGTTCTAAAGCCTGGTTGGGCGTATGTTTTATTTAGGAAGCATATATAACTTATAATTTATTAAAGTTTTCTGAAAATCCAATTTAGCTTCTACAGATTTTTAATTTCATTTTTCTTATTTAGTGACACATTAAAGGTATTTTAAGACTCAGGAAAATGATATCCAATAAGATGAAAGTACTTTCCCAAGATATTCTGCTAGTTAGTGACACAGTACAAGTTCAAATCCAATTTTCTAAAATAATGAATTTGGATAACTCTAATTTTATGTTTAGAACATATGTAAGCTTCTAAATGGAATACAACATTTAACCTTATTATAAACATATTATTGTCCACTTTTACCTTAAATACAGTACAGCAAATGTTAGATGCTCCCTGGTTCCCCACATGCCAATAGGTCTCTCTTTACTCTGATCTGAGGGACTTGATATATAAATCTGATCATGATTTTTAATTCTCTCCCCTTTTATAACCAAGAGTATAGGCCTGTCACATCTATCTTTTTGTTATTTTAATTTCAATACATACATAACTGCACTAACTCTGAGATAATTCAATATATAATTATTCTATTTTCACTAAGTTGGTGTCTATGAATGAAGGCTACTCCAAGTATTGAATTCTAAAAGAATGCACAGATTGTGTGTTATTAGTGCCAAGTCAAGACAAATTGTATTGATTTCCAGGCAAGAGATATGCAATGTCTAGTTCTTAGCCACATATAAAGTCCATTGTAGGCCATCGTTAAATATTTTCTGGATCAAAAAATAAGGGAATCACTGTAGTAAAGTGAATGAATATGAGTAAATGAATAAACAAATAAATTATTTTATAGCCATTAATATTTCAATTTCATTTGTCAAGGTCAGCCTTTGATATAGTTAAAAATACTGGCCAGCTAACCACCAGAAACTTGAGATAAAATAGTTCATCCAATTTCAACACATGTAACTACACTTCTTCTCGTCGCAGGCTCTCTATTTGTGTTTGTGACCTATTCTGCATCTATCCTCATCCTCTCCCTGGTTTAAAGAGATATCTATCAAAAGTTCTACAAATATTTTGACAGTAACCTTCCAGATGTTTTAAACTAGTAAAGAAATGGTAGGAAAATGCTAGGAAACTTTAACTTCCTCACAAATATAATTTTCCAAAAATAAACATGCTGACAGACATGTAGAAGGGGTAGAAGAAGAAAATGCCATCTGGAAAGTTAAGCTGTAGGACAATCAAGGCCATGTGCTCTCAGCTGTGTCAGCAGTTTTTAGTAAAAACTGGAGGGTTCCACGATCTTGATCTCCGCGTCTGTCTTGTCAAAATGGAGTGTTCCATATAGTTTGACTGATACATCCCTTGCAGGTCATTATTTCTAACCTAGAGGCCACATTTAGAATGTTACACCACAAGCTTAATCTAACCTAGTTCTGAGTGTAGCAAGGAAACATCATCAACCATTGGTACACAGAAGCAGCTACTTTCTATTAAGGCAACATTTGCCTTGACAGGCTTTGGAAACAGTGTTTCCCAATATAATCACTGCTGCTAACTCGAGAAGTGGAATGTTTTCTACCGTTCTCATTCTTACTTTTAAATCTAGGCTACAGTGATCCCACAGGAAAATATGACCCGGCTGTTCGAAGCCTTCACAACTTGGCCCATCTATTCCTCAATGGAACGGGAGGACAAACCCACCTGTCTCCAAATGATCCTATTTTCGTCCTACTGCATACTTTCACTGACGCAGTCTTTGATGAATGGCTTAGGAGATATAACTCTGGTAAGATGGCTTCATATGCATTTTTGGTAAAGGACATTGCTCCAATGGCATGATCATCCATTTAAGCTAGCTCTTGACAGTCATAAAGTGCCCTTCAAAATAAAGATAACATAACTGTACTAAAAAATCATTTCCAAAACCCCTCTGAAATTTCAGAAGCCTCTCAAAGGAATCATTGTAAGGTGACATGTATTTTTCACCAGGTCTAACTGGGCAAAACTTCACATTTTGGCAAAAAAGAAAATGACTACCACGTTCCCCCGATTCTGCTTTCCAGTGTTTTCGAGCGGACACTCTCATCATTTTTTTTTATGAATAAGAAAACCCTATACTGCTCTTCTTTGATGAGCCAGAGATCAAAACTTTCTTACCCATAATGCACAGTTCAGGGTTTCGTTGCTTTTTGCTCTCACATAAATGAAAATGTTATTCAACTTGAAATGTTAATGTTGATTTTTAAATAACTCCATAGGAAATCTCTTTCAAGTTCATTTCAATGAGTTCTTTCTTTAACATATTATTTTTAAAGGCCTTTTTTCAGCATATCTTCTCAGACTTGCATTACTTTTCAAATCATGAAAATGCCTCTACTGCTTAAAACATCATACATTTTCATATTTGTCAAGTGCTCTAAATTTTGGCTTGTGTTTTACTTTGTCAAGTCATAAACATGATATTGGAGGTTACATATGTATTGCTTTATCTGTATCTTCCATTTCTTATTTTTGTACGTGTGTGTGTTGCTGGAGAGTGTCGGGATTAAGGCCTCTAGCCCAACTTGTTCAGGACAACAAATTGATATGTTAGTAAAAACAGCTTTTTCCATCAGAAAATCATTTAAGACATAGGTAAGTTACATACAACTTTTGCTCAATGACCAATTAGTTATGAATTTACTGATTAGAGTAAATATTGCATATGCATATGAAACTACAATGAATTATTTACAATTTAGTGCCAGGTTTTGATTTTTCTAAGTGAAGCAAGAAAATTCGGAATTTTTTTTTGGTGCCGTGTAAGTGCTTTCTTCCAGATCTCATAACTTTTGCACTCACCCTGGCCTCTCCCTGATCTATATTTCAGCCATTCACTTTTCACCTTCCAAAGTGCTCGGCATCCTTTTTGGCAATTATAATTATCATCATGTATATTTTAACTAGATTATTTTATATCACAGTAACAACTGGAATGGATGGCTTCAGGAATTAACAAAAACAACCTTTGTTACAGGTACACTTCTGGGTACTGAACAACAATGTCTAAGTTACATTTATGTAGCCATTCACAATGTTATAGATTTTAGTAAACATTTCAGAGGAAATGAAGAGTCCTAGGTAGTCTGGAAAATCACCTGAGTGAATTTTCTTTCCTTTGTGCAAATGTATTCATTTGCCTTTCATTTATTGATTGAGGAAGAATTATTTTGCATTCATTGTAATTTCTTAATTATTCTCCAGATTTTAATCTAAAGGTCATTCATTGGTGAATCAGAAAAAAATATTTTGCTTCTTATTTTTCTCCTGCTTCCATCTGTCGAGCTATAAGCCACTTAAGTTATCTCAGTTACCTGTTAAGTAGTGGAGAGAGAAGTATCATAAAAGAATAGAAAATTATCCTACAGAATATTTCTAAGGAAATCCCAAGTCAGTGTAAATTCTTACAAATCACATGAAACCTAAACTGAAACAATTACCCATCTTCTTAAACAATCCACATACCTGAAAGTATTCCTTGGAAAGGAATGTCATAAAGTAACTACATTAAGTAGAAAGAAAAAATATTGCATGCATTTCTCAAAGTTCTCAGAAAGCACCAATCTTTTTTTAAATAAGTCTAAAATTAAAGAGTGAAATTGTCTTTCAAAATCCCTTAAAGTTTTTTTAGGGATATTAAATGTGACTCAAAACTTATGGCATTATATAATTCATTGTTAGAGTCAGAATGGTACAAGAATTATATTTCAGAGCTAAAGAAACTTTTATATTCATTCATATAATAATTCCCATTGCAGAATCCTGGCATTAGATATGAGATAGTACAAAACAGAGCATTCAGACTCTGCCTACACCAATGCTAATTTCTATTATTGGCATTGTAGATCTGTGTAGCATATAATTAAATTTTCCCTATTTTTTAATTGAGAATTCTGAGTTAAGCTTTAGACATAGTAGAGTTCCGTGTATTTAAAAGCAGTTTATACAGTTAGTTTCTAGGGTGATCACAACTGTATCTATGGAGCCATGAGAGAAGTGAAATAATCACACACGTGCACACACACACACACACACACACAGAGAGAGAGAGAGAGAGAGAGAGAGAGAGAGAGAGAGAGAGAGAGAGAGAGAGAGTGATACATAGATCGTTTTGCAAATATTATCTGAGCACCTACTTATTTGGCAGCTTCATTCTCAGTACCAGAAGTAACATACAAAATTCAGGCAATATTTTCATCCTGGAACTTTTCTGCCTTTTGCAGAAACGATGATTAACATGCATAAATAAATATACAATATGTTAGACAGCAAAACGTCTTTATAGACAAATAAAATCAGGAAACAAGATGGAAAGTAGAGCGTAACTATACAGAAGGCAAGATTACCCTGAGACACAGGAATAGAAAAGAGCCCAGTGTGCCAGGATCAGAGCAGTGAATAGCAAGAGAGTGGGGAGGGATGGTAAGGTAAGAAAAACTGGGCAGTTTCGAGGTTGCAGGGCTTCAATAAATTTTTAAGTATTTAATTAGCTATATTTTTATTTAATTTTGTTTCATTTCATTTATCTTGACGCAGGGTCTCGCTTTACAGTCTAGGCTTACACTAAAATCACTATGGAGCCCAGGCTGCCTCAAAGTCACAACAATCCACCTGCCTCAGCTTCCTGAGTGCTGGGATTACAGGCATGTGTAACCACACCCAGCTTTTAATTAGCTTTAAAATATAGCAAATTTAATGTCACAAAAATATAAACACCACCTGACATTTCTACGATTATTTGTTCTTCAACTAAGGCATCCTTCTGTGATTTAGGTATTATCCTTCTACACACAGAAAACACACCTGAGTGGGCTTCTCAACCTCTTGCACAAACACGCTTCCGGTTCTGGTTTTGTGCATTCCACTGGTCTTTCAATTGTACTCTCATAACTGTAAAACAAATGAAGAGAAGGGACATTTTGCTGCCAAAACCTATCATTTCTCTTATCCTCGATGATAAAATATCACTAATAGTATTAAAGCCACACATATATAATTAGTTGTGCTACTGAGGATCAAACTCATGGCCTTCCCTCTGAGGTATGCCCCCAGCCCATTTCGGTTTTAATTTCAAGACAAGTTCTCGTCAAGTACTAAGTTGCCCAGGCTGGGCAAGAATTTGTAATCCTCTTGCCTCTGCCTGTCAGAATGCTTGGATTTTAAGTTGGTGAATGGCTCCATGCTTTATATTTAAGTGACTTATATTAAAATAGAGAAAGGAGATAGTACAAGAAGTTCATTAGACAGTGGGAACTTTATGAAAATTTTAAATACATTTTGTTAGGAGTAAACTCTAGGAATAAAATTAATGTTAGCTTCTCTAAAAAAACAGAAAAAGATTTTTAAAATAACAGAAATGGTCATAGTTAAGGACAACTTCCAATAGATAATACTATCTCTCAAACTTTAATTACAGATAATGCTATCGCAAATTTTAAGTCTATATACTTTTTGGCTTTAAAAGAAACAAGCTTAATACATTTTACTCAAATTGCCTTTCATAATTTAAAAGTTGATATACATCATGGGTGACAAAATACTAAAATTCCCCTAATTTTAAGTGTTTCTTTTCTGCTAAGTGATATAGTAGTGCCATATTCAAAACATTTTCACTTTTTAAAATGTAATTCTTTGTTCTGTTACAGTGAAACTTTATGACTTTCTTCAGTGCAAACTATAAAGAGAAATTGTCATGTTTTGCTTGATGATTAGACACATAAATATAACTTAACTTTGAGTCTGTTAACAAGTTATCTTTGGACTTTTTCAGACATATCTACTTTCCCACTGGAAAATGCCCCTATTGGACACAATAGGCAATACAACATGGTGCCCTTCTGGCCTCCCGTTACCAACACAGAAATGTTTGTGGCTGCTCAAAACAACCTTGGATATACTTATGAAGTCCAATGGCCAAGTAAGTCTTGAAAATATATTTTTATTACAATACACTCAAAGGCGAGTTCACATGATTTCAGAATTCTGAGCCTCTCAGTCTTCATTTGAATTTACAAGTTTACATCTGGACTTTTTGTATATCGAGCTGATTACATAGAACTCTGTCCCATTTAATCCTCCTGATCTTTGTGGTGAGTATTATAATTTTTGTTTTGTAAATAAGCAAGCAGAGGCTTAGAGAGGTTAATCGTCAATGATCACATTTGCTATAAGGAGAGAGAATAAGTTTTAAGCTTAGACTCACATACTAGTCCCCTATTATTCTACCACACCATATTGTCAGCCTATTTATAAATGAAGAGATTGAGATAGTCTAAGATACTTTTACTGAGATTTTGAAATTCAAAATAATCTTTTTCAAATTTAAATATTTTTCAGCAAAGGAAGTGCCTTCGAGAAAACAGGTGCTATGTTAGGCAATACGGCCAATAAAAATTAAATATGAGGATTTCTCTTAAAGTGCCCAGCATAGTCCCTAAACTTGAGATGTTCGATTTCACAGTAACTATTTTAATATTTTTTAAACTCTCATTGTCTTTTTAAATAGGCCGGGACTTCAGCATCTCTGAGATTGTTACCATAGCAGTTGTCGCGGCTTTGTTACTGGTCGCAGTCATCTTTGTGGGGGCTACTTGTCTGATTCGTGCCAGAAACAACATGGACGAAGCCAATCAGCCTCTCCTTACCAATCAGTACCAACACTACGGTGAAGAATATGAAAAAATCCACAACCCGAATCAATCAGTGGTCTAACAACAAGCTACTTACCCTCTGAGGCATAGGACCAGGAAGCAATCTGATTAAAAAAACCACAGACTCAGTTACTAACTCTATTTTCTTTTACTTTGCTATTTTCTTTCTTATATAGGCCTATGTTGAAATTAAAGCATTGTGTTTCCAAAGCCGAAAAGAGGAATTCAAAAATCTTTCCAATAGGTTCTAATAATCATTTCTATATAAAAATGTTCAGTAGCTCCAACGCCCTGACAGCTAAGGGCTAGTGTGATGGTATTTGACACGCTTTAAAGACTGACTGTATGATGCTTTGTGTATGTAAAAAGGAAAATAAAATTTAGTAGTAAGTCTCTCCAAAGCACATGAGTAAGAATTTCTACACTGTTAAAATGTAAATGCTTTTTGTTATTGTTATAGGTCAATAGCTACAAAAGCAGAATTAATGAATTAAAATTAATTATTTGGAATTATAAAGGGGATCTTAATGAACTTTCTCAAATGAGTCCACTCTTTTGATTGTCAACGTATATTCCTTAGTCTCAGGTTCAAAGACACAACCAAGTCCCAATCTCTGCTCAAAGTTTACTTGTTCAGAGACACCTGATGTTGGCTGCCTCCCCTGGTTTCCCCTGTTTCTCAAGTTACTGAAGTAGGAACTTCATACTTTCCACCTTCCAATTTATGCACTTTTTCCTCCTAACTCCTCATCTACAATGTTAGAGACCCACATAGAAAGTACAATGGTAGAGAACAAGCTCATGTTGTGCCGCACAGAGTATTCTATGCATTGTGTTTTATTTAATAGCACTCACTTCTCACTTGCCAGACTTTCATGTGTCTTCAGAATAGACTATTGAAAGAATGCTTCGTAGTTTCCTGTCTCTATCCATTTCTCTAAGAATGTCCTTTTCTTTATGTCCTAATATAAAAATGTTTTTCTCTTTTTGATCTTATTCTATGATATAATATTCCTCCAATGAACTATATAAGTTGGACATACACAAATGTTGAAATCAAAATTAATAACAAGATATAACTATGGTGATAATGTCCTATAGAAAATGGATAATCTGATGCTACCAACTCAAATGCAGAAATAAGATTACATACTCTCCAGATTGGCTACTCAGTTTCTTTTATTAAGTCTCTTAAAACTATATATATATATATATATATATATATATATATATATATATATATGACAAACAAACAAAAAATATTAGAGTATGATATAAAAATAGGACATTTTAAATTCTCAAATGTCTTTACTCAATTGGTTCCCTTAAGATACATATCATTAAATAGACATTTACAGCTTTTCAGACAATTGTGTAATATAATATTTCTTTTTGCATAAACCACCAATGAAACTAAATAGCATCACTTCATATTTTTGGACATTTCCCAATTACTCGTTTTAGACACATTTATTAAGCACATGCTAAATTTCAGTGGTGGTTCAAGGCACTGTGAATTTTTGGAGGAGAAAATGAGGACAGTGAAATCTGGAAGGTCACATTTGACTTGGGCTTCAAGGAATGCCAATGGATTTACCACATATAAAAGTAGAGAAGGTCATTCAACTCAGAAGTGACAGCAGGAGAAAGGCACAGAAGTTTGAAAGAGCGTGGAACCGGCAAAAGTATAAAGTAGGTAAGGGTGGGTACATCATAGATTTCATGGAGGGGAGTGGGAAGATAAACTGGGACTAAAGCCGGAAAGTACTACGTGCAGTCCTAACTGGAATTCACTCAACAGAGGAAAAATAAAGGAACAGGGAAAAGCCATAAGTCAGCTGTGTTTTAAATAGATAACAGTAGTGGATGCATTTGTCAATACTGTCACTGAGAAACAACTGGAGTAGAGGAAAAGTGGCTAGTTAATATGGAACAGTTCACGGAAGACAAGAGTAAGGCTATCCCACATTATAAACATTAACGGTCAGTAACTCTAGCTGTTAGAGAAAGCTACCTGTGTGATCTTGTAAAAAGAGCTACATTACGTGATTTGTCTTGCTCCAAGGACTTTTATTTATTGTACCAATATGCATTATGAGTTGTCTTGGTCATTACCCTTCCTATCATATTGTCAATATGTTATATTATTTGTAACAAATAATAGCTATTCGCTTTCTTGGAAATTTCAGTCTCTTCTCAGTCCTACAGTCCTCTTTAAAAATCCAGTGAATAAGATTACCATGCACTCAATGGAAAGCAAATTCCACGCCTCTTCTTAATTCCATTCTCTCCCATTGCTTGAGTGCCCATTGCAAACAAATACCACAACTAGGCCTAAATGGAGGAGTCAAGATGTCTGATGTCACCTTCCCACACAATCAAATGTATGAAGCTCTTATTACATCTGTGGCCCTCACTTACGTCCTGCCTTTGTTCCCAAGAGCAGATTTCAGAGGCACTGCCAACTCACTACTGCTTGTCATTTTAAAAAGTGAATAAAGAGGGAAACAATGCAAGGCAATTAATTAGCTCTTCTATGATTTGAGTATGGAGTATGTTTTTTGTGGACTCGTCTCATGAATAACAAATATTGCTAGGCATTTTGTCCTTTTCTACATCCTGGTTAAAGTTTTTGTCACACCCAACTGACACTTGAGCAAGGGAAGCAGAAACTAATAAGAAATAGAAAAAAACATATTTTAAGAATCAACATACCAAGAACAGAAACTGTCATGAATAAGGTTAAATATAAATTTGGAAAATACAAAACATGGTAGTTCAAAAGCATGTTGCAAAATTAAGGAGAAAGAGGAAGGCAGGCACTAGCAAGAAGCACTGAGAACTGTAGTGTACTTCGAGTTTGATATAAGCCAATAGTGCCGAGCAAGAAAGAGGGGAAATTACAGCCAACCAATAAAGGAAGGAAATCCTTATGCACTGGGCTTCATTACTGCATCAGCACAAGTGTGTGGTGTCCAAGTCACACCTGGGATATTTATGAGACATTAAGGTCGTAATTTTAGGCAAACACTGGAGCATGCACCTTCGTCTGTTAAACAGCACTATTATTAGCCCAAAGGAAAAAACTAGAGACATCTTTCACCTCTACCATTTCTCTCAAATCTCACATTCAATTAATTAATAATTTCATAGTCTAGTCAATATCTACTGACGACTGTATCCCAAACACTGAATTCATCGTCTAATGCATTTCACCCCAGGAGACATTTGGCAAATTTAGAAACCACTGTTGCCTGTCAGAATAGTTGTTGGAGTTGCTAGCACAGTGCACAGGAGGCAGGAATACAACTACACCCTGTGTGGCATAGAACAGCCCCTACATCACAAAGTTGTCCAGACCAAAATGCCAATGGTGCTGAAGTTGAGAAAATCTAACATGTGATAAACCAGTGATAAATCCCAGAGTTTGATATCCAATTGGAGAGCCTCACACATACCAAGATCTAGTAGGAATCTGGTATGTCCTCACACCACAGGAAGCTCAAAGAACAGCAAGCCCCAGGTAGGTGAGGCAGGACAGGGGCGCCTCGGGGGCACTGACTTCTTCTCCCTTCTCTTCTCCACCTGCAAGCATGTATGTAATATTTTGCTGCTGTAGGTATAATACCAGGGCTGCAAAGTAGCTGTTTTATCTTTTAACCTTCTATCCATGAATGCAAAACTTTCTCTTTTCACTCAGACATGGCTATGCTCTCAAAATCTTCATATATTTCACCAGACATTTATCACATGGCAAGACAATTTGAAAATTAAGAAATTTGTCTGCTTAGTTGGTTGGCTGGTTGATAATTTGGGGAGTAAGTTGGTTATTGATGTGAGTAAAATTAAAATTCTAATAGAACTAAGAAAATGAACTAGAGACTGTAGCAACAAAGAGTGATGCCTCAACATTTAAATCAGCAAACAATGAAAATATTCAGTTAGAACAGTATGAATGGTATACTGACGAGGCAATATGATTTATACCCATGATTAGAGAAAGTTAGATAAAGAAGCAAGAATAGAGCTGAATTCTACAGCATGAGAAAACAGCTAGGAAAGTTAGCAAAGCAGGGTTCTAGGCAAGTAGAGTCTGATTCAGAAGGGAGATTTTTAAAGCCGCTTTACCGGTGTATGATTGAAATATAAAAAGCTATACATGTTTAAGGTATGTGACTTGGTAAGTTTAGGGACAAGCATACACCCACAAATGGTCACTAACATCTATACATAAACGTATCCCTTAAATTCCAAATCCTTTCTTCCTCTTTATTTGAATCTATTCTCATAGCAAATTTTAAACTCCGTAATACAGCCTTACCAACTACAGGCAATAGGCTGTGCACTAGATCCTTAAGACTTACTCATTGTTAAGGACATGTTAGACTCTTTACCTAATGCCTCCTCATCTTGCCTTCCCATGGACTAGTTACACTGTTCAACCTTCTACTTCTAGGGGTGTAAGTTTCCTTAGGGTTCATACATATGGGAGTACATGCAGTATTTTCTCTGCCTCTGGTTTATTTCTTTGTGTGTGAAGCTCTCCAGATTCATTTATAATACAAATGGCAGGATTTTCTTCCTTTCTCAAGGCTGAATACTATTCCATCATATGTGGACACAGTTGTATCTATTCAGCTTCTGCCGTGTGGTCATTTTGCTCCCTTGTCATGATGACTGTCAGCCCACAACAAACGTAGGAGTGACAATGTTACTTGGAGACCCTCAGTTCAAACACTGTGGACATATACCCAGCAATGAGATTACTAAATCATGAGGTAATTTCATCTTTTTAATTTTCTGAGGATGTCTATATTATTTTTCCTAGTTGTTATGACAATTTGCATTTCCACTGACATTTCGTAAGGATTCACATCCCATCAATGCATGCTTTCTTTGTTTTGTCTATATTAACTAACGTAACAAATGTAGGGTGATAATACTTTGTGATTTTAATTTGCAAGTCCCTGATCATTAGTAATATTTTAAAATCCATTGGCTATTTATATTTCTGTCTTACAAATATCAGTGTATTCAGTTCCTTTGTCCATTTTAAATTGGGTTAGTGGATACTTTTCTTGACTGTATAATTTTCTTACGTATTTTCCATAGTAACCCCTTTCCATGTTTACTTACATGTAGTCTCCCAGTCGATAGGTAGTCTTTCCATGCAGTTGGTTGTCTCTTTGCTGCACAGAATCTTTTAATTCTGACATTGCTCCACTTGACTATTTTTGCATCTGTCCTCTTTTTTGTTAACATGTACAAGATGTATGTCATGGTGACAGTGAGCGTGGGTATTTTGTCCCCCAGTATATCTCCTCAACATGAAAACCCTTTCTCCTTCCTGTTTTGGCCCTCGTGCATGCGCCCTGCCCTTCCTAATTCCCACTCACACCTATTTGGTTCTATAAAATGCCTGAATTCTGGGTCTCTCAAGTTAGAGGAATCATGCAGTACTTAACCTTTTGTGTTTGGCTCACTTCTCTAAACATGATGGTCCCAAGTTGCCACCTTTTATCTACAAAAGCTTCAAATCTGTCTGAATTTATGGAAACTTAGTACTCCATTATGTGCATATTCCACATAGTTGTATGTAATGATCTGCTGGTGGACATCTCAGCATCTTCCACCTCGCAGCCATTGTTAGTTGTGCTGTTTTAAACATGGCAGTACTTGCATCTCTGTTACAAAGAGCTTTTAGCTCTTTTGGAAAGATACCCAGAAGAAGTATTGTTGGGTCAGATAGAACACTTGTTTTCAGCCATCTGAGGAGTCTCCATACAGCTTTCCACGGTGGTTGTACCAGTTGGCAGTCCCACCACCAATGTGGAAGTGTTTCATTTTGCTGTGGCATTGCCACCATCGATTGATGTTTGAATTCTTGGTGTGCGCCGTCGCCCTGGGGTGCAATGATATCTTTACCATCTACATCTCAGACAGGAGGCTAATAACTAGAATATATAAGGAACTGAAGAAAATCAACTCCTGAAAATCAAAGACTCAACTTAAAAATGGGCAACTGACATGAATAGACAACTCTCAGATGAAGAAGTGCAAATGGCCAGTAAATACATGAAAGATGTTCAACATCCTTAATCATTAGAGAAATAAAACTCAAGACAACACTAAGATACCGCATCACCCCAGTGAGAATGGGGTATGTTTTTACTTTTTCTACATATGCTTTTAATGTAAGAGCCAGGAAAATACTCCAAAGAAAAATATCAAGACTTTGTAGTGCTGTGATTTCTATTATAAACATAACAATTACAGGCCTTAAGATGAAATCTTTAATCTATTGGAGGTTTCTTTTTGTGCTTAGCATAATACAAGTCTAATTTCAATTCTTCACATGGCGATGTACTGTTTACTGACACCGTTTCTTAAGGAGACCATCCTTTCCCTACAGTGTGTTTCTGGAACCGTGTAAAGGATTGCTGGACAGAGCGGCATGGCATTACTGCTGAGCTCTTTGTTTAAGTGTTTAGTGTACGTTTTGTGCCAGTACCAAATTTTTTGATTACTGTAGCTTTATAATGTTTATAGAGATTAGAAAATGTGCTGCCCTTACTTTTACTCTTTTTTCTTAAGAACGCCTTGGCTATTCATCATCTTCTGTGGTCTGACCCAACCGTCAAGATCGCCTTTTTCTATTTCTTTAGAAAATATCACTTTTTCAGCTTAGTAGAATCTGCAGATTACTTCTGAGTAGGATGCACATTTTAGCGACGTTAATTCTTCTAATTCATGAGAGTGGGAAGATTTTTCCATCTGTGCCTCCCATTTCTTTCATTAATGTTTTATGCAAGGCTGGGTACCAAGCTTTTATAATTTTAGTTAATTTGTTCCTAACAACTTGGTTTTTCGTGTTATTATATATTGTTTTCTAAATTTCATCTTTGTGTAGTTTTGTTTGTTGATTCTGTATTCTGTTGGGGTCTTCAGGGACCGAGAGCCTCAGCATCGCTAACCTTGGCCGAGTTCCTTCCTTCCCAGGAACAAATGTTACTGCTTGTAATTTAAGCCAGGTGTTGTCTTGCTTAAACCCCGGGAACTGCTCCGGGAACTGCTCCTTATCACATCCTCCCTCCTCTTCTCCTTCCCTCCCCCTGGGCGAACCCACACTGGTTGAGGCCTTGCTGATTGGCCCACGATAGTTCCCTCAGTCTATTTAAGCCCCTGTACTTCACAAATAAATGAGACCGGGTTCACTGAAACGACTCACAGAGTGTGTTACTCTGTCTTCCGACCCCTCCTCAGCTGTTTCGGGGGTCCTCACGGGATGGAGACCCCTACGGTACTCTGAAATTTTACACTATTTCATTAGGTCTAACAGTCTTTGGTAGAATCTTTAGCACATTCTACACTTACAATCATGTATTCTGAAAACAGAGATCATTTTATGTCTTCCTTTCTAGTTTGGCTGTGTGATTGCTCTGGCTAGGACTTCCACTACTGAATTGACTAGTGCTGACGTGAATGAGCCTCCTTGCTTTGGATTGGACCTTAGAAGAGAGATTTAGGGGTGTTTTGTTTTCCTATCAATTGTTATAGAATCTGAAGAGTTTTCATTTCTGGTCTTTATTGTGTTCAGTTTCCTCTACATCTAATTTATTGAGGGTTTTACCATGAAAGTGAATTACATTTTTTCCACATGTTTTCATACACCTAGTGAAATAATCACAAGATTTTTGCCCTTCACTCTTTTAATGTGTTATGACACACTGATTGACTTGAGCATGTTAATCCAATATTGGGGAATTTTTTGTTCTATTTTTGTCTGAGATGGAAAGCTGTGGTTTTCTTTCTTGCAGTGTTCTTTTATAACTTTGTTCTCTGAGTGATGTTAATCTCATAAAATGTGATTAGGAAATGTTCCTTCTGTTTACTATAATAATTTAAGGATATCTTTGATTCTTTGAGTATTTGGTAGATTTTCCCTGATAAGTCTTCTTATTCTGAAATTTTCTTGTGGAAAATATTTTATTACTAATTTAAATTTAAATTCCATTTCTTGTTCATCTGTTTGGGCTATTTCTTCTTGATTCAATCTCGATACATTCTATCTTTGTAGGAATTTATTTTCTCTAAGTTATCCATCTGTTTGGTACATAACTGTCGGTAGATTCCTTTATAATCTTTTTATTTTATTCCCGAGACATCCATCATAGTTATTTTTGCCCCCACTCATCAGCTGAGGCAAACTTAAATTCCCTTAATTTCCCTGCATTCAAATCAATGTTCTTAAGGAAGCTTCTGTTTCCAAAAGATTTTAAAGACCAAATTTGCTGTAACATAATTAAGATACAGGTATTTAATTCTTATTTAATGTGTTGGATTTTAGTTACAACTTCCGATAGTTTTAAAGTGGTATTGAATTTAGACAACTTTGAAATGTATGTGGCTTCAATCAAAATCAATCATTTTAAACACAGGACATTCTCCAAGGTTTCTCTTTTGGTACTTGGAACAAATCTTAGCACTGTCTCGTCTGGTTCTTTCATAACGGAGAGGAAAAATCTTCACAATGAAGCAAATGGACTTGTAAAAACAACACAAAGGTTAAGAAGATAATGACGCTTACAAACCAAGGTTATTAATTTTCAGAGGATGTGAAGCAGCTACTCAAGCATTCGCTTCCTGCATCCTAGGAATTATATTAATTACTTCAAAGTTGTTAAGGATTACACAATAATCTGTTTCCAAATTTATTTACCTTTATATTCCTCTAGAACACAATTCATTTGGTTAGAGGGCATGCAGGATAATTCTGAGATTATGAAACAAGGTAATGACATGAAGAGGACACAAACACCAAGAAGTGGGGGTTGTCTCATAAGCACAAAGGTCATAATAACTAGCTTCTCCGCACCATTCTATCAGGTTCCAGGAAGGTGGGAGGCAGATGTTTACCAAGGTGAAGTAGCAAAAGACAGTTTTTGCTGGCCAGAACTATACTAGAGAGAAAAGATAATGAAACTCGAAGCAATTACTTACTTAAAGAAGGCACAAAATTATATTGACAATGCCTTGAATAAAGGTTGTAGACTGAAGCTGCTGAATTAACCTAGAAAAAGTTAACTGTTAGGAAGTTTTCAGAAAATGACAAACTCAGAAAATAAAGTCAGAAGCAGAGGATGAACCTCACTAGTAGGACACTGACCATGTCTGAGGCCAAGAGTTCAATTCCCAGCATCAAGAAAGAAAGAGAAAGAAGCACAAAGAAAGAAAGAAAGAAAGAAAGAAAGAAAGAAAGAAAGAAAGAAAGAAAAAGATAAAGCACCACATAGAATGTTCTCTGAGCGACTATATGAATTTTGATTTGAATATAAGCCATATTTGAATAACATATTGGAATCTCCAATAGAGAATGATTCATTTCAAATTTATTTTGCAACGCAGAATTTAGTTTTCATTTTTTATTATATAGAAAGTGTTAAACTCTATGTATTAGAAAGAAGGAAGAAAGGACAGTGGACCAAGTTTTTCTTCACTGTCAAACAGGAACTTAGCAAAAGGAGTAAGAACACATTATACCAATTCAGTTACATACATAAACTAAGCATGAAAATCCACCCTGCTCTCCCTTTTTATTTAAGCTTTAAAATGCAGGCTCCTGATACGCATTTATGATTTTTTTTGTTACTTTCTAGTCTTCAAATAGCCAGATTTTGTCAATAGAGCTGCTAAAAACTTGAATAGAATTTTACCACAAGATGGCACCTTTGAACACATTTCAAAATGTTGATTATGAACATCAAATGTCTCCAAATGAAATGAACAGTGAAGACATCTGCTATTTCTTCTTTGGTTAAAAAAAAAATGTTCATGTGATCCTTGAAAGCTGAAGAAGCACAATTGTCATTTCAGTGGAAAAGTGTTTGTGCAGTTAGCAAATCTCCCCCTGGTAGAAATTTCTAAATAAATGATACTGACAAAGACCCATCTCCTTAAGTGACTAAGGTCTCCTTGTTCACACGGTATTCCTTTTTCAAATCACTGATCACCAGGCCCTTGCCCTGAGTGGCACAGCAGCCACACTGCTTTACATACAGCTGGCGATTACACCAGCAGCAGAGACGCTGATAACATGTGAACGGTGACAGAGCTAGCCAGCTCCGGAATCACCTCCTCTCAGCTGCTGAACACACACATTTTGAGAGTACAAAGACTAAAAATACAAATATTGAAAGCAGTGGTTACATTTGTCATTTATACTTGAATCAAATGAACTCTGTTCGGATAGAAAACTCTAAAATAATCCATTTTGTATTTTTCCTGAGAAAAATCTAGTATTCTATAAAATATTTGAAACAAAACAATCAATCCTGGCCAGGTGCAGTTCTTCTAGATTTACCAATAGTCAATATTTTTCCCGTTTGCTTAGTCACTCTCTTCACTTTCAGGAAAATCCATGAATATATTGTTAATGTTTTTCCTCAACAAGACTAAAGGTGAAGACCAAATACCCCAGTCCTTCATGCCGGGTTCAGAGTGCACCTCCTAAGAGCAACCACACTCTCTTACGTAACTAATAATCCAGCCATCAGGAAAATAACAGGGACACACCACAACCTTCCAATAAATATTCGGAAGATATTTTTTTCCTCAACGGCCCAAAAATGATCTTTAGAGTGATTTGTTTAAACAACTAACTCAACATATTAAAGAAGAAATAAAAATGGTATGACAAAAATAGCAACAACATGAGAGAAACTTACTCAAGTGAAGCTGAAAATGGCCAAGAAAATTTAAAGGATAGAAAAAAGCAGAGAGAGCTCCTTCTATCAAATTCTCTTTTTAAAAGAAAGAAATCCACGTTTGCTTGTGACCAGCAAGATTGCAGGGTCAACTTCTTCATCCTGGAGGTTGGCCTCTTGTCTCTTCTGTTTACTAACGGTGTGTCCTTCAGCAGGGGTGCTATCTCTCCAAGCCTTTCTCAGCTTCTCCTTTTAAAAGATCAGTTCTTCCAAGAGGAGGACTTTTCAAATATTAAATGAGGTAATGTATGGCAAGTATATCCCCCAATGCTTAGAATATAGGAGGTGCTTAATTTTGACTTCTAGAATCATGAAAACTTAAATATTTTCAACCACCACCTTAAGAAGAGAGAAGGGAAGGATCTGTAACTTTGCCACATATGTATGTGCACTGAAGACTCCAGATCAATGTGAACCTTATGTTTTGCATGTACAGATGTCAGTAAAACAAGGGGAAGAAAAGGAAAAAAAATAGATTGTTGAGAATTTATGCACCAAAGTGAAATCTCTTGGTTTTTGATACCATGTTGCACACCGGTTTCCAGCTGAACGCTCACGTCCTGCTGCCATCGAGGGGCATGTCACAGCTAATTATCTGTCATCACGCCCTGTTGCATAGGCAGCGCCTCGCCTGCTGCTGCTGGGACCTTGGCGCGGTCTGTCGCTGCGCTTGTCTTGCCTCCTGAGTGTCTCTCCCGTGTGTGGATAACACAGAATGAAGCCCAGGGGCCAACTGAAAGGCCCATCTGAATTTCGGAACATAGCTAAGCCCCCGCCTCATTACTTAGTGAGTAATGCTGGGGATGTTCGCTGCTTCACACACCCTGGCAGTGTAAACGGTCATCTGCTGCCTCATCTGCTTCCCCGCGTCTGGGGTGCAGGACCAGATCGGCTGAGGAACTTTGCTAGCACTTATGCAAATAGCTCCGGGAGCTCCTGGCTTTGGCAACTCTCCCTTGGAAGCCTCATTTGTGGCTGCACCGTCTGCCTCTTTGTGCTCTCCCAGGGTTGTGAGGCAACCCCAAAATAGATCCCTCCCTTGCTCAACTCGGTGTGCGGTCCCTCTACTACAGGAAGACTCAACCCCTTCGCAGACATTAACTACCGCGTGCTACCAATCGTTACGTTTCTATCTATATTCTAAAAGCATATATATTTGAGACAGAATCAGACTAGGCATATCTAGTCTTCCAAGTTAAAGTGAAAATGTATTTTCTTAACTCATTCCCGGATTTAGATTTTAAAATACATAAATAAATTCTTTGGGCATGGGCAGACATACAACAAGTTCTAAAACCTGTTGGGCAGATACGCATAACACCGTAATTTTTTCCACCATAAACTCAATTCTTCCAAGTATAATGGAGTATGGTGCATAATGTAAAATTTTAAAATATGGAACACACAATTCGACTCCTCCGTATTTTTCAGTTATTGACTTCAGCAAGCAACGATGAAAACCTAAGGATTCAATTTAATCTTGGTGTGAGTTTTCATTTCACTAGTGGTAATGTCTTAAAGTTTTTTCCTTCCCTCTTCTCTCCAGTATGCTTTATTTTTTTACCATGAGTACTGCTATTAGAAGTGAATTCAAAGTCTGCTTAGAAAATGAGGAGCAAAATAAAATCTCTGTAAATAAGCCCCTATCGTGGGAAATACATCTACAAGATCAGAAAAACTGCTGGAAGCATTGAGGCTTATAAATGTTTTCCGCTAGGGGGCACTATAGCCCTAGAATTTATAAACCTCGTATTTAATGGAATTTTTTTAAAAAATCAGGACCACCATAAAATAGTTTGCTAGCCCGTCCCACTTGTATATTTGAACAATTTTTCTTTTGAAAACTGAACTAAGGTTGCAACTGTCAATTCCATTCTCAGATGGCATAACTAATATTTTTAACAAAGAGTAAAATAGAATTAAAGTGCATATCAGCCAATTTACGTCATTTTCCCATTTTTTTGACGTTGCACAACCTGTCATTCATTGGTGGGTATTACAACTTATCCTATCGTGTTTGGAGACATTAATATTGTACAAGCTTAATAAACTTTATCTTATACAACTGTTAAAATACTTTACAAAAAATCCTACTTTATTTAGCACACCCATTGCCTCGGAACCTTGAGTTGTGGTTGTCATCACCAAGTTTACAGTTTTATTTCATTAGACTAACATATCAATACATACAACAGCACACGAGAATCCTCATGAATGCATAGTTCCCATCTATCACAACATAGATTCTATAGAAACACTGGAATCCCCATCGTTCCATTCAAAGAATTTCCACCTGTCTTCCTTCCAAGTTAAGCTTCCTCAGTCAGCTATTAGTTAACTGACTGGCTCCTAGAGATTATATTTCTAAAGAAATAATAGAAATTATGATGAAAGACTTAGGCAACATAAAGTCCTCTATCCGATTCTCACAAGGCACCTAAAAGGCACATGTATGAATGCACCTAAACGCTTGCTGGTACGACTTGTAGTGTCCAGAAAAGGCTAGAGGTCTGGACCAGGCAGGTAATCCCACACAAAACAATCAGGAAGCAATAATAAGATGACAGCATCTTTGAGAACCTTTTCAGAGCCTCCACCCCAGAGCCCGCACAATCTCTGTCTTCTGGGGATACAAGGCACTTCCTGTCTTATATCAGTAATATTACTCATTATTTGAAGAAGCAGCAAACTAAGAACAGAATAGATGATCTGGGTCACCAATCTAACAGGGCCTAGAAGAAATTTCTGGAAAACTCAGCAGTAGGACTGCAATGACCTCGAAGGCACACCCTTCAATCCCAGCAAAACACAAAATGCCTCTCTGATTAAACAGATAGACAGTGAGAGACAGAAAGAGGGAGAGAGAAGGGAGACTAATCCCAATAATAAAGTGACCTACCTGCTGAATGGGGTTTGCTCATTTCTTAGTTTGAGGGGTGCAGCATGTCCCAGCCTGCTCTGAGCTCCAGGTCTCACTCTCCTCGGTGTTCCCACAGCCCCAAACCCAACTCGACTGATTATGTCATTGTCCTAGGTGAAGACTGAAGTGCAATAATCATTGTTCTCCAAACAGTGCCAACTTTTTAATTTTATGCTCTGTAAAAACATTTTTAATTTAAAAAACTCTATAAAATAAATGATTTTACAAAGATATCTTGGGCGATCACTAGAGCAGTTAACTTAAAGGTTGTAAATAAAGAACCAACAGACTGGGAAAAAATATTCACCACCAACACCTCAGATAAGAAACTCATAACTAGAATACACAGGGAGCTAAAGAAAATTAAGCCCACCAAAATAAAGGAGCCTATTGAAAAATGGGCAAAAGAAGTGAAGAGGCAGTTCACTCACGAAGAAGTACAAAGGGCCAATAGATACATGAAAAGATGTTCAACATCTCTAGCCATAAGAGAAATGCAAATCAAAACAATGCTAAGATACTATCTCACTTCAGAGAGAATGGCTTATATCAACAAGTCAAATAGCAATCATGCCAGTGGGGCTGTGGGGAGAAAGGAACCCTCCTGCACTGCTGGTGGGAATGTAAATTCGTTCAACCACTCTGGAAAGCAGTATGGAGAGCTCTCAAAAGACTAGAAATAAATATCCCCTTTGTTCCGGCGACACCCCTCCTGGGAATATATCCAAAAGAGGACAAAACAACATACAACAGAGATATATGTATACCCATGTTCATAGCAGCACAACTAACAATAGCTAGAACATGGAAGTCACCAAAATACCCATCAACAGACCAGTGGTTACACAAACTGTGGTATTTATACACAATGGAATACTATGCATCTGTAAGGTCCAACAATGTGGAGATTTTCACAGGCAAATGGAAGAAACTTGAGAACATCATGCTTAGTAAAGTAAGTCAGAAGCAGAAAGTGAAACATCGAATGGTCTCTCTGATATGAGAGTCCCAGACCACAACTATCTCATGGAACTTCAGAAGAAAGACAGAATGAAAGAGGCAGACAGGGTGGGGCTGGACGGGGGAAGGGAGAGTAGGGAGAGGGACAAAAGGAGAGCGGGAAAGCCCTTGTCACTTTGACAAGAAACATGTGTGCACAAAATGCTCAACTCCATTGTAAACCTTAAATTTTGCACTTGTACATATCAATAAAATGGGGGGGGGGGG
>PVKB01005773.1:0-85218 GCA_004027205.1 Ctenodactylus gundi
CCTTCTCTGATTAACAGAAGTTTCTATACCTCTGTTCTTTTATTTTCCCCCTAAATAGAATACCCTCTCTACACCTTGCCTCTTTTGTCTAAGATTTGATTCTTTGACTTATGGGACAAGAACCCAGCACAGAAACAGCCAGCCGACAGCCAGGTAGTAAAATTAACTCTCCTGAATTTCTCCAAGTAATTCAAAGAACACTGCCCATTCTTTCCTTGTACTCTTCTTACTCTTTTTTAAAATCTCAACAAAATAACCAGCTGTTTTAATCTCATGGTTACAGATACTTACCTTTAACAAAGATGCCTACTATAATTTTTAACTCTGCATCTTGCTCTTAAATTTTTTTCTACCACAGAGCTGTTTGAAAGTCACTTTGACATCTGTGTATATGTCCTTAACTTTTTGTGGGGCCTGGTTGTCAGCTCAGTGGTAGAGCCCTGGCTTAGCATGTACCAGACCCTGGGTTCTCTCCCAGGCATCACCAAAAGTAAACAAAATATTTAAAAAAACAATTATTTAAAATATTCTGTGCGATGTATAACTATACTGTGTGCAAAAAAAAGGCTAGCTGCTTTCAGTTATTTTTCTTTGTATTATGTTTTGGCTTTGTTCAGCCTTATTAATCTTTGATTTGGATTTTTCTAAAAGAAATTGTGGAGTGCCACAATCATTGCTGAGATTCTCATCATCGTATCTTACTTTCATTATTGCCATCATTTTCTCATGTGATGCCCATGTACCCACGAATACACAAATACTTGGAAAGGGCTTATTTTCTCCAAGGACTAATGATCTAAAATGCCCTCCCCACTCCACCCTCACAGCAATCACTGCAGTGCTCAAATGCAGCAATCCACAGGGTGGGAGAAGATCTTCACTGGTCATATTTGAGATAAAGGATCAATATCTAGAATATTCAAAGAACTCATAAAAAATAGACACCCTAAAATAAATGACCCCATCAAGAAGTGGGGAGCTGAAATGAAAAAAAAAAAAACTTCTCTGAAAAAGAAGTACAAATGGTATACCAATACATGAAGGAGTCTTTTATGTTCCTGTGTATAAGAGAAATGCAAATAAAAACAATACTGAGGTTTCAGCTCACCCCTGTGAGAAGGGCCTAAATCAAGAACTCAAAAAAAAAAAAAAAAAAAAAAAACCAATTGTTGGCGAGTGTGTGTAATAAAAAGAACTCTTTTTCATTGCTGGTGAGAATACAATATGGTTCAACCACTGTGGAAAGCAGTCCGAAGATTCCTTAGAAAGATGAAAATAGAAATTCCACTTGATCCAGCTTCTGCTTTACTGGTCACATTCTGAAAAGAAATAGTCAATTCACCAAAAAGACACTTAAGTATTCATGTTTATAGCAGCTCAATTAATAATAACCAAATCAAGGAAACAACCTACCTGCCCATCAACAGAGGAGTGGTTTAAGAAGGTGTGGTACCTATATAGGATGGAATTCTACACAACCATAAACAAAGACAGAAATGAAACGTTTGAATACAAATGGAGCCACCTGGAGTCAATCATCTTCATTGAAAGAGACCAAAACCAAAACAAAACAAAAAACTGAGTAGAGCTAGCTGTCTCTTTCGAAACCCAGAAAAACAGTGGCATAAAAGGACCCTAACAAGGTGACAGGGGAAAAAGTTCCACAACGGACTCACAGGAAGGGGATGAATATCTGAAAAGTCGGTGGAGGGGGGACCAGATGGTCATGGGTTCTCCACACCCCGTGTCTTTAATATGTTTTTGGATTTGGAATTCATATATATAATTTAAAAATTAAGGGGGAAAATAGAAAAGAATATAAGTGCATGTAAGCTGACAAGACATGTTGGGAGAATTAATGACCAACTGACGGCTTGCATCGTCGCGATCCCCTCCTGGAAACTCATGCACCGCAGACTCAGGATTAGCGACTCCATATGCTTAATGGAAGCAAGCAGAAGGCTCCATGGCGCCGCTGACAAATAGTGAGGGAACAGACACTCTCCATCACGCATCTGATTTACAAGGGCCCAGGCCATGTTTGTCTCACAGCTAGGAGTATAATAAATTAAGAAAAGTGCTAGATCACCATGATGAATTCCATTGGGGTGTGTGAGTAAAGGAACGGGTAGAGAAATTGAGGGACGGAAAAGAACGACCTGCACCTCCTCGGATAGATAATGAAGGAAGAAGCCGGATGCGGAGATGTAGCACTGATATGCATGCTACTCATGGATGTTATGCACCTGGTGGTCGGTCACCAGCTCTTGTGTTTATACTGTAAATGTCGCTTCAGTCAAGGACTTGATAAAAGTAGAGTTATGTATAGAAAAACACAACTAAATATGAGACAGAAGGAAAAAGCATTCTAGGAAATACATTGGACAAAGACTGGGAATGGGAAGTAACGGACAGAAAGATCTAGCCACTAAGATGTTGATACTGACTTAAAGTTCTTTTGCTTCCCTCATTAAATAAGAGGTGTACTTTTCATTACAGATAAGGAAACTGCTACACCGATACACGATGAGTTTTGCTTTTAGTTTGTTGATTCATTTGCTGATTTGTTTATTTGACAAACTTTTTTTTTTGGATACACCTTCTTGGGAAAAGAGTTTGATCTGAAAAAAGAAAATAGTGTGGCTGACATACCCTTTAAAATGTCGTGTTTGGTTATAGACTCATCCATGAATTAGGAAATATATTTTGTTTAAACTACTGTTCATTATTAACTATAACCCCTGGTAAATTAACATTGAATTGCAAATGTTTGTGTTTTAGAAACAGATATATTAGCATCAGTGCTAAATATAGGAGGCTAAAATTCATTTCATTTTTTGTTATTTTCAGGTCTTCAGCTCAGCAATAATATCCTAACATTCTTTTATTAAATTACCTACAAATATTAATTTCTTCATATGATTTTGAAACTAGCTTTAACATCTCTCATGCATTACAAGTCTGATAAAAATCTGAGACATTTCGTATTTGTGAAAGAGTTGCCAATGATTACAAATATAAATTAGACCTAATAATTTAAAGAGCATAAAGACTGTTTTCCAGAGTTTCTAATGGGAAAAACTAATACTTACGCAACTATTAACTGGAAAAGGAGAGTAAAAACCTTCTAGAGTAGGGGCAGTGATAACAAAATATTTATAAATACAAGTTAAACTTAAGATGAATTGTGAAGAAAAAAATGTGTTCACCAGGCAGGAATAGTGGCTTGGAGGGGCTTTGGAACTCAAGATTAAAAAATACTGGAAGTGACCAAGATAAAACTTAAACCAAGATTTCCTTGATTCAAAAGCTGTTTTTTTTAATCATATTTTCTTCTTCTTCCTCTTTAGAGGACTTACATTTCTCTTCATTGTCTTTGCCCTGCCTGGTCATGACTTTGCTCCTCTAAAAATCTGGGTTGTAGCGATAATTAATGTAACATGTTTCTAGTCGCTAAGGAATCATCACACTAGGATGTTCAATGCAGATAACTAGCTCTTGATTATTAAAATTAGAATAACTTAAAAAGTAATCGAAGAAATATTTGTTACATTTACTCTCAGACTTCTATATGAGTATCCAATAGAAAGCCTTTGGATTTTTGTTTTATTTCACTTCTCTCAAATAAAAAAAAATAATCAATGAGTATAATATGTGCAACATATTCTAATAATTGATCATTTTGAACTTTAGAGGGCCTGAATGGTGAAAATAGATCTTTATATTATTGTAGTAATTGACAGCACAGTGAGTTTTGGATCTGTAATGTCCCCCAAAGCCTTCTGTATTAGGATGTTGTGAGTATCTATGAATTCTGTGTGTTGTTAAGAGGTAAGGCTTGCCTGGAAGGGGCAGATATTTGTGACTTAATCAAGAAGGGTGGTTACCTGGGGCCTTTCCTGAATGGGCAGATCACTGGAGCTTGACCTTGGAGGACATATACTAACCCCACTCTCCCTCACTCAATTGGCCCCCTGTTTGCTATGCTGCGAACAGCTTCTCTCCGGTTGGGTTTCTGCCATGTGCTGCCGTGATTGCCAGCCACCCGTGAGTGGACTGAGACTTTCTGAATCTGTGAGCTGAAACAAACCTTTCCTTCCTCAAGTTGTGAACGTCAGATATTTTGTTCCATCAATGAGAAAGTAATTAAGACAGAGGGCTGCCTATCTTCTGCTTAGTTTCCTGTACCTATGAAATCCATCCCTTTAAAATTGTATATTTAAATCTGGTATTTGGAAAATTGATTTATTTGGAGGGAAAGAACCAAAAAGAATAGCATCAATACACTGATGTTTTTCTAACTTGCAACATTTTGGCAAAACACGTGTTTTTTTTTCATCGTCCCCAATTATGTGGTGGCAGGTAAAAATTATGTACTGGGTCATTTCAGACTGGCAGTGTTACATTTTCCAGCTTTGTACTCTTAAGACACTCACTAATACTCCTCTTGATGCATAAAATATCTAAATTTATCATTAATTTAAAGTATTCCTACTTGGCTAAAGTTTATTTTCCTCATGAACACTATGTTTGGAGAAGAGTAATAACCATAACTATTATTATATACTCTAAGGCTATCTGGATAGACTAACAAATTAGTATATAAGTAGTATGTAAAATATTTGCAAAATATATGTGTGTGTGTGTGTGTGTGTGTGTGTGTGTGTGTGTGCGCTTGTGCTTGTGTATATTTAAAAATTAGGCAGAAAATATTTTTGGTATAGTCTTCTGAATTATCTCTATCATTGTATATCCTGTTAGATTAGATGATACATTAAGAATTCCAAAGCCTTCTAAACCCCTCCCCATTATTTCCTGTGCATTTTGTTTTTCTCACAAGAAATGATGTGTTGAAATTCTTACATAAAAATTGTTAAAATTGCAGACTTAAAATCCTATTAAGCTATGGACACTAAACTAGTTACACTGACAATGCTATATGTCTTCTTGTAACCTTACTAAATTTGCTGATTTTTTTCTTTTTTCTTTTCTTTCTTTCTTTTTTTTTTTGTTTCTGGAGAATAATTGTCAGTGAATTTCTGCCTCTGTTCACCTCTGTTCCCTTACCATTCAAGATTCATACAGCATTCCACGATTCAAAGAACATTATTGTTAAATGCATTCTTCCACTTACTCTTTCACTGATTTAGTCTTTTTTTTCAGTCAACTTTATAAAACACTCAAACATTGTATGGCTGACATTGCACCAAACATTGACAAGGTTTTGAAAATAAATTAAATGTTTTCCTTGATTATAGAACTTATGAAGTAAGGTAATAAAATATGTCCTAAAACTGTTGTTACTATCATATGGTGATTTTAACTTATCCACATTATAAAGTATGGTTGCAATTTAATTTTATTCTCTTTTACTCACCCTAACATTTTTACATAAACATTTTGTACAGAGTATATGTAAGTATGAATAAAATTATATATTCCTAACTTTAAATGCACCCAAAGCTGTCACACAAAATTGAAAGCATGTGTGTATCTAAAATTGGTCAATGCATATATCTAGTGGATAAAAAACAAGTGCAGTTACAATAGAATGCCACAATCTTTGAACACAAGATGATACAGTTTTTCAGTGAAAAACTACTGGGGCAAAGAAGCACCAGCATTTTCCTTTTTCATATATTTATTCAGTAAATGGTGATAATGCCTTTTGCTGGATACTTATTAAGAAACAGTTTGCATCCGTATAACCCACCTTCTACACAATGCAACAAATTCAGTTACACATTCTATCTTCTTATTTACTTCTTGGGCACATTACCCAACATCCACAGCTTAAAGGAGGAAAGACTGATTTGAGCTCACAGTTTCGGAAGGTTTTCCGTCCTGTCGTGGGTAGCTCGCTGGCAGGAGGCATCTGGTTGAGGACAGCTGCTCAAAGCATCAGAAGAAGAAGAATCGGCCCTCCAGGAGGTGGTGGGGTAGGAAGGTACATCTTTCCAGGTCACATGTGTGTCATCTACTACATGCCTGTGCCCCTCCACATACCTGTAATCCACTCCGGCTGACCAGGGCCCACCTCCTAATACCACATAAAATCCATAGATAATTCCATGCTATCAAAACACATAAAGCTTTGGAAGACATTCTGGATCTATACTCTAGCAGGCTATGTGACCCTCGGCAAGTTTTTTGTTTTGTTTGTTTTTTACTTTGTGCTGGAAGTTCTCAGTAAACAGCTACTTACCTGTCTGTTGATCATGGCTCTTTTGAAGTTTCATGAAATAACTTCGTAAAATGCTTGGGGCCCACTGGTGAAAAGAGCTACTTCAAAACTAAGTATTTTTGCTGTGTAACAGATAAAATGGTAAATAAATTGGAGCAATCTTTCAGAGCTTAAAACATTACAAGAGTGAGTGACATTGGTATTCTTTGTTTAGACACTCAGTTGGTACACTACAGCATCATGATTTTGTATTTTACCTCATGACTAAGAAATACTCAGCAAGGCAATTTGAGAGTTGTTACAGGAGCACATGGGATTTGCTGAAGATGTTTATTTCATGCATATGGAGTTCTGCCTAAAATGCTCTATTTCAGAATAAACTGCAGGTGTACAGATACAAAGCTGATGAAGTAATTCTGAAAATTTGTTCTCACTAAGGGAGAAATGTGTGTTTTCTGTGAATCTGAAGGTGGGTGGCCTTGGGATACAGAAATTGTGATGCTTGGTAGAGTAAGGAGTAGAAAGGCACAATTAATACATCGAAATAATGTGAGAAGACATTGGCAAACAAACATTATAAGAAGGGTGTGTGTTTGTGTGTGCATGTGCAGAGGTGATTATGAAGGGCTTAAGAAGCGAATTGGTTTCGAAGTGAATGGAAGATGGGAAAAAGGAAATGCAGGACATAGAAAATCTTGGTGGTTTGGAGGAGCCAGGGAGGATGTGGATTGCAATCTGGATGATATATGGTGGGCCGTTCGTTTGTGCCATTCTAGTTTGCTGAAGAAAAGAAGCCCTCATGTGGCATGGGATTTACTTTCAACAATATCAAGTAATGCTTTTCAGCCTTGACTATACATTAAAGTTCCTGTAGAGTTTTTAAAAATGTCAGTGTAATCAGGCAGAAACTTTAGGATTTGAGATCCAGGTATTGTGATTTAAAAAAAAAATAATCTCTCTTAGCTAATGCAGTATTCAGCCAAATCGTACATGGTGATTAGAAACTATCCTCACCATGCTGTCTCCATCTGTGTATGAAATCTGCCCAGCTCTGACTTAATTTCTGTAAGAATACACAGGCGTTCCATTTGGATGGAGATTTTTGAAAATATATTTTCATTTTATTTGATCTTCGTAAGCAATGCACACAGAACAAAATGTAACTGAGGCATAAGCTATTGCTTATTTTATAAATTAGTTTTCAGTATTAGGAAAACTCAAAATATGTGCTGCTTTTGGACCAGAGGAGCCAGAAGAACTGAAGTATATTTGTATTTTATTATAAAAAATAAGAATAGACCCGTATAATTTGAAAATAATTTTTATTGATAATTTTATTAACATTCCTCAAAACGTTTATTTATACAAAAAATTAAACAAAAATGAGATTATATTCTTTAAATTGTACCTAAGTTACTTCTATCTGTAGCATATTGAACTTGTTTTCTTGTGTTTATGTGTAACTGTGACACAGTTTTCAACGGATGGATGCACTATAGATTTTTTAAAAACACCCCTTGTCTTTTGGCTATTGATTTTCTTTCCAATTTCTTATTATTCAAAGATAGAGAGAGAGAGAGAGGGGAGAGAGAGAGAGAGAGAGAGAGAGAGAGAGAGAGATTCTGTAATTAACAATGTAGAAACCACATACATTGGCAAGAGTTCATTTAAGGTAATTATTACAACAAATATTTATTGTTCCTTGCTCTAAGTACATAATTATATATAATTTTGAAGTCTTAAAATCCCACTTTCTCTTGTCCTCAGCGCCATCATTTCTTCCTTCCATTTCTATACTGTTCTTCTGCCCCAGTCTCTCTTTGTCTGCCTCTGTTTCTGTCTCTGTGAAGTGAGTGATATTATGGTATAAGGAATCATAGAATCTAAAGGATGTGGCTGATATTCAGGAAATAGTATATATATGTATGTGTGTAAGTATACTTGCTATGACCATAATAGCCTGTGTATGATTTTAGTACAAAACTGTAAATATAGAACAAATATTTTGTTTTTATTATTAAAGTGACACACATTTCAAACAGTTCAACAAGACAACGGAGTATAAATGCACTAAAATAGAATACACTTCTTTCTTTGATCTAAGCCTAAAATTCTTAAAAACAAGGTTATTAACAGATGCAGTGAGCTTTCTCCCTCTGCACCCAGGAACACAATTTTTTAAAAAATATTTTATTCCACATAAATATGAGCTTGCTAAAATGATTACTATGCACCTTGCTTTTATGTTTTCAACTTAAGCAGTTCTTTCCAGTTTCTTAATTATTCCTCATAAATCTAGTTTATGAAAATTATGATTGGCTTATGGTCCAGGAGAACTATGTGCTGTGATTGGCTTAACCATTTCTTACTCAAATTTCAAGTTATTGCTAAATTAAAATTACTAATTTACTATATCACCTGTATGAATATATGATAGCAAGCACACTTTTGCTCACACTGGTGGTCTTAGGGCATGCATAGTTTACTTTATTGTTATTCAAAAGTGGAGCAGATAAGTATAATACCTGAAATTTATACATCTACCAGCTGCTTTAGCAGATTTATTGAAATTTTAAGCAATTTTCCCAGTGATATTTTCATTTTTCTCCTTTCATTGTTTTCCATTGTTTTCTCCTCGCGCGCCCTCCCTACCTTCCTTCTCCTTCTTCTTTTACTTGCTTCTTTTTCTCCTTTAATTTTCCTTTTCTTTGAAACTCACATATTTTTCTTATGTATTTTTCTTTGTTATTATGCTTTCAATTTGTATTAAAATTAAAATACAGTTTATTTTCAAATTTCACCAAAGTTGAGATTCTCTGTCGAATTTGGAACCAATAAGAACAAGAACTTCATTATAACACATTTGTTTGAATATGTAGCATCCAAGCTTGCTAGAAGACTCTGGTGTTGTACCTGTATATTAGCGATTCAGGTGAGAGACAGCGGAGTGGTGACATCAACCTTGAAACAGGAGTGATAAACCTAGAGAGTATGGCTGGAAGGATCGCCACTGACTGGCCACTGACGGTGGGAACTTGGGCTTCTAGAAGTAAAGACCAAAACTTGACTTTGGTCCCATACTAGGTGACTTCTGTTGCCTACTAAAGCATATGTCAGTTGTTTGACCCCAGACAGCGTATCAAATCTTTCTTGCTTTAGTTTTTCATCCACATAATAATGAAAAATGATTGTCACAATAATGCTGCTATGTTAAAAATTGGTAAAACATGTCTCTATACATATGAGATATTAGTTATACGCATTAATTCATTTTCATTTGTCATTAAATAGGGGACCAAAACAATTTTTATTATCCTAGAACAATAAATAAAAGCCCCAAATTTATTCTGTTTCTTTTTAAAAATTTATAAATGCAAAACACCAGATATTCCTCTGTTGTTCTGTGTTTCTGCTTGTCTTAAATAGAACCACTGAGATTTTCTTTTAATGGAAGAGATATAACTTGTTCCTTTTATTACTTATTAGTAAATTCAAAAATTTTTTCGTGTAGTATAAAATGAAAGTAGTTTTCGTATCATGTGCACCAGAAGAAATGTCAAAAGAAACCCATGCTGCTTTATTCTTATACCTAGCAAATCATAATAGTCCACATATTAGGTTCCTTAAAATCCATTCATTTCTGCATTGATTACAAATAACTGGGTTATATTAGACAAGAGATCATATATTATGTATATAATACTAAATAAGGTGAGATGAAGTCTGGCCTCTTAAGAAGTGGAAGAAACTTAAGTTATCAACGTGACAGATTTAAACAGTTTTGATGGCCAATCTAATAATATAACTATTCCTCACGTTAGGATTTTATTGCAGTCAAAATGTACAAAACTCCTTGAAAACTGTATTGGAACAAATCTGGTGTTTCCTGAGTCTCCCAAAGCAAGGAAAGGGCATTTTATTTAAAACACATATAAAATATAAATAAAAGTCATAGATGTGTTCTGTGTTTTCATTAAGCCATTTGTTGATAGGGTTAAAAATAAAAATATTTTTATCTGATAAATGGTAATATCTGGGTGTAAAAGTGTAAATGACAACAGTCTCCATCTGCCCTACAGCCATTGGGAGATGGTATCAAGTGTAAAGTCCCAGAATGCTCAACTGTAGTGGCCCAGCTAAAAGTTAATTTGTTTCTGTAAATTATGTAATGTAACATGATGGGCAGCACTGACTATTAAGTAGAAAGAGTTTTCCAATCCTTTTTGAGAATTCAGAAGTAGAAAAATAGGCATTTCCCAAGTGTCAGGATTCTTTTTTACACTATGGTTGGGTGATGATTCTTATTAAGTGTATACAGATCTGTTGATTGATGTTGTGTGTGTGAGTATGTATGAGTGTATGCACACACCTAATACTCTAGTGAATTATTTCAAGATTTCCTGAGGTAATTGCCCAAGAAAAAGTTCTATATTACCAGATTGTTCAAATATTTCCTAAGGAGATAAAACTGACCTGATTCACTAGAGTCTGTCTCCAAAAACCAGAATGATAGTTGATTTTTTTAAAAAAATGAGATCTGTGTGGACAAAAATCCAGATCTATTTGTCTTTATGGAGCATAACCTTTCTAGTGGAAAAATCCATCCACTTATCAAATTATAAACCAGAAGTCTGTTTTGTGAGCACAGGGATTTGGGGTTTCACGGGACGTACCTACGTTAGCTGGTGAAGGGAGCTTATTTACTCTGAAGACATTTTGCTCTCCTAAAGAAATAGGACTCGCTTTCTAACATTCAGTTTTCTACTTTAGGACTTAGATAAGAAATCTTACTCTTATTTTAATATTACTTAATTGTTGGTATAAATTTGACGACATGACCAAAGCTGTTATACTGCATTGTACCTAACCTCCTAATCTTTCCATTCACACTGTAGTATGTCAAAGATGCTAGTGGATTAAATGAACGCTGCTTTTTCTGAGAGATGGGAATTTGACATAGAGAATGCTAATAGTTTATCTGATTAGTCTGCTTCTGAGAGTGCAAATTGTCCTGAAAGTTCTTTATTCTCAGAATCAAGAGTGATTCTTATGGATGAAAATATTACTTGAAAGAATTTCAGACAGTCAAACTTTTCCCCAAACTTTGTCACTAAGGGCAACACCACTCAACCTTTGTTAGTTGCAGTTTCACATCTATAAAAGGAAATAACCGAGTCTCTGTGTTTCTAAGTTCAACTCAAAGACCAATATTGTTATTTACCAGACTTGATAGTTTGTAATAGCTCCTTCCTAAAGTGAAGAATGTTTTTGCATAATTTGCACTTATGTTCTCCAAGAAAGGTGATTGTTTTCAGAATCAAATGGCTTTTTATAATGTATGTATTTCCTACTTTAAGGGTCATCAGAGTTCGCTCCAGTAGCCAGAAATGGACCAATATTTCTGACAAAGCAAAGAACTGTGTGTGCAGTTTAATATTTGATCCTTTGATTTGTTATTTAATCTAATACAGTTTAAAATATTGATAACTATACATAATATTACACCTATTAATATCTTCTGTAACAAGGAAGAATTCTGTGTCTCTGAAAAGTTACGTATAGACTAACACACATAATTGAAATAAAACATAGTAGTTAAGGTTTGAAATGTTTAAACAAGGATTAAATGTACACAATAGTCATACTCATCCGACATATCCCTTAGCTACAAAAATCTCGTCCACTCTCATAGGTACATATACAAAATAGAACCTGTAAACTCAAGCAGGTAGAAATCAAAGGTCAGGGCCACCTTTGGAATGATGGGTCGGAGCTAATTTAAAAACACATTCTTGTCATAAGCAGCATTGAATCTGTAAAAAAATACAACATCAAAAAACCACACTGTGCTTGCTTTGCAATGTTGCCTTTATAAGCCCCCAGGGACGGGACTCTTTCTCGCTGACTGTGCTGTATAGGAAGTTCGGTAAATTAATACTAACCTCCTCAATGGTAACTGTTGGCCCAGTCCACAATAATTATGGAGGAGGGAAAATTTAGCACATTTCAGTGACAAATATTTCAGATTCCACCCCCAGCCCTTAGTATTGTGTGTCTTCCAGTGTTTGGATTACATGGCTACCTATTCCAGAATTTTCCATTTCTCATTTCAATTAGTCAATGCTCAGAGGGATAATTGGATGTTTTATTTTGAGGAAAAAAAAAAAAAACTTTTGTTTTATTGTTTACCAAAGCTGCTCAGTTTTAGCCCTTGGCTTTGTGACTTTAATCAGAAGTGTTTGTGATTTAAAGCACCGTAGCAGGTTTATTTTTGCAATTCATTATACCAGTCAGCCTTTGGGGAAAAAGACAGTAAAGTGTTTACAATTTGGGTTTTTTTTTTAAAGGTTTGTAACCTATTGTTGAAGAGACAAAATTCAATGACTCTCCTGCTGCAGAAATACTATTATAGTTTACCAATGCAGTAGTCTTTTTTTAAAAAAAATACAGTTCACTTTTTAATGGTCCCGTGCTTTTTCATGCATTGTTTCTAGCAATGATTCTTAAAGTATATTTCTTGGTCTATGTATATAATAATAAATTGAGGAGAGTTTTACAAAAGGGAAATATTTTTGGCCCAAGCCAAGATGAATGAATAATCTTCATTTAATGAATAAACGAATTGCTGAGCACGATTTTAGAGTCTGCCTCTTTTTATTTTGTTATATTATTATATTTCTTAACACAAGGTGTAATTCTGTTGTATAGTCTAGTCCTGAACTCTCTATTGCCTGGCCTCAAACTCGCAGCAGTCCTGTCTCAGCCTCCAGAATGCTTGAATTTACAGGCTTAGCCACAACATAAGGTTTGTGTGTTGCTGGGGAATTGAGCCCAGGGCCTTGTACCTCCTAGGCAAATGAGCTAGCTGTGCCCTGTTCTTCTTAAAGTCTGCATCTTAAAAATCTTTTTTTTTTTTTTTCGTGTAAAGAGTCTGTGATCTTGAGAAAATATACAATCTTTTCTCCCAAGAGTCACAAATAGTTACTAGCGAACTTGAATCCTAATGCAACTTTCCCCACTCCTAAGACAGCTTCTATAGAAAATATGAACTTGCTCTCACTCTATTCTTTATCTTACAGTATTGGTAGGAAAAGGAATTTAATTTCATAATTAAAGAATTCATTATGTTTCAGGAGAAGGCAAGCATTTTCAGAATTTTTCATCTTCAAATATCCATCTCACATCTTTATACAAACTTCCTTCCATCTAAATCAGCCGAATCTCTGTTTCTTTTGCTTGAGATGAAGTTCTGCATTCATGAGTTTTAATTGGGTATTCTAATCTCAAGATAGCCTTTTTTGTTCCAGTTGTGTCTTTCTTAATTGTATTAATCAAGATATGCTAGAGTATACAAAAGTAAAACGCATGTCGAAGTTTCAGTGACCTTTCATAATAGAAGTTTACTTTTCGCTCACCGCTGAGTTTGGCACAGCAGAAAGCTGCTTTGCCCTGGTGCTGTTCTTAGTGAACTGCAGGTGTTTCTGGTCCCACCTCCTTAGGAACACAGTAGATTTCCTCATGCAGCTTCTTCCACAATGCATTGGGCATCGACCTGGTTCTCGGTAACTTTCAAACAGAAGTTTCAGGCATTGCAGTGAAATACCATGTTGCAGGTACGTAGTACATAACGTCTATGTACTTCCTCGCTGGTGTCTGCCTCTGGCAACATGTAGATGTGGCAGGACAGTAAGTCCAGGTTCCCATGGGCATCATAGTGAGCCGAACTTGCCTTCAGATTCTCAAGAGATGCCCTGTATAATCAGGAATATACATTTGCTGTTTTCTTCTTTCTCTAAAACTGTCAGAGTTTATGACTGCCTACACAGCACTCAGAGAGGCATCTTCCATCTTCTTGCATTTGAAACATTTTTAGCATATGGTCTTTTTTGTACTGTAACATGGTAATATATCCTGGAGAAGAATGCGTATTTTTCATTTACTTAGATCAGTGATGACGCAGATCACACTCTCCCAGCGCATTGGTCACAACTGGTCACATGACTCCAATATCAAGGAGAAAACTAGTCACGTGACTCTAATATTCAACAAGGAGGAAAGTAAATAAAACTTAGTTTTTTGAGGATGAAAAGAATTTCTGTTACTGAAAACTGTCACTTTGACATCTTTGCTCAAATTTGCTATCTTGCTTTCAGCTATTTTCACTTACGTATAAGATGTAGAATACTGCTTTGTGGACATATTAAGAAGTCAGCATGAAAAAACAGATAAACATGGATGTAATAATAAAGACGGGGAAAAGACTATAAATAGTTTTTTTTTTTTTTTTAAGCCTGAACATGTATTTGCAGTTTAGGGCCAAGGTTAATGCCTTTACTCAAACAAAACCTTTTTTAAAACTTTTGTTAAAATAGAAACATCTCAATTTTTAAAATGGTAGAGAATCAATGTATAATATAGATCATAAAGGTGGAAAAATGTGAGAAAATGAGAAAATAGTATCTTTTAAGGAAATACGAATTTAAAAATAAAGTACATATTCTTCTATCAAAAATATTAAGATGGTAGAAGCAAGGGAAAACAGAGTAGGAAGACTTGAGTGGATCTGGTTTTTCTATAAAATCTACAGATGTTTTTTAGTTTACTCGGTGTACGTTTGCAAACATTAAAAATGAAAACTTCACTGTGCAGCAGCATTCAAAAAGGGTTACAAAAATACATTGTATGGTTTAGCACATTAAGTTCAGAATCATTTGTAAAATGAGGGAAATTAGAAATATTTAATAAAGAGGTAGTTTTCGTGAATTATGGAATGTGGACACTGCAGAATTGTTATTGGCAGAAAACAGAATAAAAACGAGACTCATAGCAGAAGAATGTTAGATGTAGCAAAGGAAAAATGTTAGTGTTGCCTCGTGGAGTGTTGGTAACTGAAGGTCTACAGTGGATGTGAATCTCATTAGTGGTTGCAAGGCCATTGTAGTAACTTAGAATTCTACTCAGAGTGAGATGTGAAGCCTGTTTGATAGATTTGACCAAAACAGTGAGATTATTGTATTACCTTATTAATAGGATCATTCTGTCTAATGAACTAAAATGCCAAAAATTTATGCAGACTGACTAGTAAGACAGCTATGCTGTCAATCAGAAGAAAGAATAGAGAAAACTTAAAGATGATTCTAGGTCTCCGGTTACCAGAAAAGGAGAGCTTGCAAGAGTGAGGAAGGACGATCTAGAAGGAAAATTAGAAGTCGAGCTAGGAGCCTTGTTAAGTTGAGTTGGTAATTTTGTGTTTCCTGACAATGCCTATTTGGCAGTTGAATGTAAGTCCAACTAAGACATAAATTTAAGACTACTCAGTGCATATATGGTGTTAAAACATTTTTCTTTTGTTATGTGTATTACATATAAAAATCCTGAAATCATAACACTAGTTTGAATTTACAGAGACTTCAACAACACTGCCTTACAACTGTGTTGCTAATCTGTTCACATGTCAGTATCACACTGCCAGCATGTATGCATTATAGGACTCCCATATGAATTTATAATCCTTTAAGTCCATTAGTCTCTTAAGTAGAAAACAACAAAAAAACCTAACACAAACAAATAGGCTATTTATTTTTAAAGTCTATTAGATTTTTACATCTCCACCAAAACAAAAAGTGAGATTATAAACTATTGTGGTACCTTTAAGTGTCCATTATTTTGCTTCCAGTATTATCATAAGCATGTCTTTTAAAGGAGCCACAATAAAAATAAATTCCTCAGCTTTTACTTAGGTAGGGGGATTTTAATTTCTCTTTTTGACAGATTATTTTTTCATATGTAGAATTCACAGTTGACAGATTTTTCTTTTAGCGTTTAAAAAATTATTCGTTCATCCTCTTCTAGTCTATGAAGTTTCTAATGAAACAAACCTGCTAGGCTTATCCAAGGTCTCTTGTGTAGAACACGTCTTGCTGCTTTTCACATTTACTCTTCGGTTAAGAAAAAAGCTTAGATGTCATCATCGCCTTTTCAAAGTATGGTTATAATATGCCTTTGTATGGATTTGAGTTTCTCTTCCTTGGAATTCATTAACAGTCCTGAATGATTAAATTTGTCTTTCATCAAGTTCAAGAAGCTTTCAGCCATTATAGCTTCAATACTATCTCTCTTTTCTATCTGTTTTTGCTTCGTGGGACTCTCTCATTATACAGGCACGCTCCCATGCTCGTGGTGATGGCATTTCACAGGTTCCTAAGTCTCTTGTTTACTTTCTTCCAATGTTTTCCTTTCTGTTCCTCATAGTTTCTGTTGTCCCATATTGAAATTCACTGAATCTTTTTCCTGCTAAAATGGACCTTTCACGCCCTCTAGCAATTTCTTTTAAAAGTTACTATATTTTCAGCTCCAAGATCTTGTTTTAGTTACTTTCTAGTTTTTTAACCCTGGATTCAAAATTGATTTTTTCATACACAATTTTCCCAACTCTCTCACATTTTACTTCTGTCATTTGAACGCCTTAAAAACAACTGTATTAGAGTCTTTGTAGGTTAACCATCAGTTGCTTTTTTAGGAACAGGGTGCATTGCTTTCATTTTTTTCCCATATCATGGGCCATAGTTTTGTATTTGTTTTTATGTTTGTTTTGTTAAAAATTGGGAGTCAGACTCTCCCTCTTCCCCAGAGTTTTCAGAATTTTAAAATTTGTTTTGTTTATTGTTTTTTTATTTTATTTTCTCTTATTTAATTGTTGTAGGCAGCCCCTGGGCGTGGTATCAGCTTCAAGTTGAAATCTAGTATCTTGTCAAATCGGTGTCTTTCTCCCAAAATGTGAAATTACTTAATACCTTACCTTATATAGACATCTGCTTTTAACTGTCATGTACTTTATTGTTTGAATATCAGAATTAGGGAAAAATGAAAAAGCACGCTAATCTTTAGGCCACCTAGAATTCCCTTCAGCCAGATGAGGTGGGTCTTGCAACAACAGGATTAGATTTAACAACAGTGTCTGCTTGAGTCTTTGTCTACACTGCTGTGATTAGAAGTGACAATCAGAACATAGTTCCTCAATATCTGGAGAATATTTTTGCCCATCCTGGCTCATGCAAACGCTAATCAGGTTGCTCCTGGAACCTGTGGGCAGCTGACTGTGTCATAAATAGAGATGGTTAGCTGTGACATTGCAGAGGGCTGAAAACGAAGGAAAATAAATGATCTCCACAGCCAAGCCATGCCTTGCACAATGTCAACCTTCAATACATTGTAGTATTTAAAAATAGATAGCAGTGGATCTTGCCACTTCAATTGTTATGCAGCCTGGAGACCAAATTCCTGGTATTACCTCTTCTGTGCTTTCCCATAATCTTCTTCAGTGAATCCCTTTGCAGAAGGATATATTTGTTGAGACCATAGGCAAAAAATGTAGCACTGAATATATGGCATGCGTGTTTCAGATAGAGGTGAAGTGGAATCTGTTGGTATTGGTGCACAGGGAGAACTCTTCAGCCCTAATAATCAATTTTCTTGGTAATGTAGAGGCAAAATAAACAACTCACCATTAAGAGAAGGATTAGAGCGGGAAGGAGAAAAAAAAGTAGAGCTTGATAGGAGAATTGAATTTTTCTTTTGCAAATTAGGAAATGTATTATTAATCCCTGAATAGTGAGCATCTTTAGAATCAATAGTAGTATGTCCTTTGAAGTTGAGAGAGGGCTGAAGGACATATAGAGACAATGGATTGAAACTGAAATTTAGGGGTGGTTTCATCTTTACAAAAAAGAAATTAGATTACTACGATCAAAATGAGTTGCTCAGATAGTATGGAAGGCAAGATTATTGAAAGATAGTCAAGGAGTTAAGATACCGAAAATTGTGAAGAATGGTTTATATTTTTAATAGATCACCAAAAAAATTAGGACAGAAATTGATGTGGAGACTGTGACAGTGGTCCCCATACCAAATCCATCAGAAATGAGCAACATGTACCGAAGGGAATGCCACTCCTTTTATAAGAAGAGCAACAGACGGCATCATCTAATGACCTGAGCCTCAATTGGGCATTGTTAGGAAGCTGAATGACGCCATAGTCTAAAAGAAATATTAGAGACCCAGGAGGATTTACTGCATCTCTTGGTTCAAAGTCACAAGGTGTTTGAAGAGAAAATACTCACAATTTTAGGAAGGTCTGCAGGAAGCAATGCCCTCAAAGAAGTGCTAGGATTCCGTTGCTGCTAAATTTTGAAGAGGTGTAAAGAAGCTGAAAATATGGGTTAGTTTACTAAAGTTGTAGTTTCTCCAGGACAGAGTCAGAGCAGAGCAGCTTTGGAGATCTAGGAGAGTGGGAGGCAGGGTCAGAGTGAAATGTTGAGTGCCATATGGGGAAGAGAGCCCTGCTGCAGAAGGCTTCTCACAGACGTTAACATAAATAGAGACGTGGGAGGTACTTGCACAAGTTCTGTCCTAGGCGGATGGTGAGGGAGTGGCAAATGTGTGTTGGAGGGAGGAAGAATAGTATGTCTAGAAGCACGTGATATTTTGGACCCTCCTCTTTCACGCCTCTGTAGGTTCCAAAGAAGCGACAGAGAGCAGTTGGGAGGGGCAACATCGTTAGCAAAAGAGAATGTGACGCAATACGTATCAAATACGTAGTTATATTGACAAGGTGATATTTTGCATGAATTTGGCTTTCTGTATTTAATATTGTAAATAACTCTTAATGCATGTGAGATAGATAATATATGTATGCATATATATATATATATATATATATATATATATATATATATATATTTTCTTTTTTAATTTAGGATGAAAATAGAGGCTTGGGAGGAAGAAGACATTGCAAAAAAATCAGAATATCTATGTTCTTCCAGATGCCTCTTATAGCTTTATTTTACTTCAGCTGTAGTTTTGAAATTACTTGGCTAATATAAACTCGTGTTCATAGAGAAAATTATCATCATTTGACATGGAGTTGTTGAAATCTAGCACTGAATGGACTCTAACAATCAAACTTATTGATGTGTCCGTTGTGAAACACTGAGCAGCTGTCTTCATTAGTTTCCCTATAATGATGTCTAGTTACTTGTAGGGGAGATTTTTGGCTAAATTGGAAGATACAGAGTAATTCCCTCTCAGTACTGTTGCCTACGTTAAGTTTTATTTTTTCAGATATTTTTACCAATTCCCTTACTCTGCCCTCACTCTCTTTCCACTCTTGAGAGTTTGGGAGAATTATGAGCTTGAGGTTTGGAATTAGATGGCGAGTATTTCAGTTCCATTGATGACTAAAAGATAAGGTTTTTGCCGTGGAGGAGTTTGCAGTATAATCACTGAAGAGAGACACGTACATTAGTTTCTAAAACACAAAGTTGACAGGAAAAATGACATAAAAGTAATACTGAAATGATAGAAAATATCATTAAGGGAATGACATTTGTGTGGGAATTTTATGACAGAGTGTTTTAGGCATAAAAATAGTGTTTGAGAGAAGGGAATTTTCAGCAGAGAAATGACCTGAGAGATGAGATGATACGAAAATGATAAACTGCTCTGAGTGTTCTAGGAAGAGTCTAGAAAGATACATGTGGACATTGAATAAGGAGAACTGGGAAGAGTGGACATTTTATATTTGAAAATGTCTTTGTAGGACAGAAATGTCCACCTGATAGCTCTGATTTGCTTTACTATCCATTTGGCTTTATGGATCGTTAACAAGAATTTAGTATAAAGGCTGACAGCTGCTATCACTCAGGCTGGGGTTGCATGTGCACACGTGAGCATCCGGTAAAGCATTTTTAATCAATCATTTGTTGTACTACATGGTTCTAGATAAATAGGTGTTCTGCTTTTAAAAAATCTTTAAATTAAATAAATATTTTTAAAGTTAATTGATTCGAAGCAACTATAAATGCAGGCTAAACAGGGAGTGTATGAAGAAAAGTGTGAAAATTTCTAATTGGGACCAATACTAACATGTTAAGAAAATTTGAGCCAATTGGGACTGTTGACGTTCAGTGCCTGGCAGCTTTCTGTCAGATGAGCATCACTCCTTCACTTGGGAGAAAATTCTGTTTTAGAGCTCTAGTTAACAAAGTTTTTCTGTAAAAGGTCAAGTAGTAACTATGTTGCACTTTGTAAAACAAATATTCTGCAGTCCACTTGGTTTGCTCTGTCATTATAAGGTGAAAACAGAGGAACTGTGCCAACAGCTGGGCATGGTCACCTTCTCTTTAATTTAATTAGAAAAGTGAGGTGGTTAGATAGATTTGAACTGCAGCCATTGTTTGCCAATCCTGTTTTAGAAAATTTTAGGGGAACAAGTGTGTAAAAAACTAAAGAAAATGACTGGAATGTTAAGACCCTATTATATAATGACAAGTCTTCACCAGTTGTTTTCTTTGAATTATCTATAGGAAATGATACAGGAACAGCAGTCATTTTTATAATATATTATTATAATTATAAAAATATTTTCATAGTTTTTGCACAGACAACAGTTAATTCAATTTATGCTCAACGTAGGTCTAGTTTAATGTCAAATAAATCTCCCAGAAACATAAGCCTAGAAACTTCCCTAGGACTGGATTTCATGAGACACAAAAATTGGACTTATGTGTATAGGTGTTTTTTTTTCTTTTATTCATGAACAATTATATTTTTCTTTGAGAAATACGTAAATGTTTATCTCACCCCCAATTTTACAATCCATTCAACTGTGGCACAGGGAGCAGAACTTTCCCGTGACTACAAATTTTGGAATATGTGCAAGTCTGGATTTCAGCCCTCCTCCTCACCTCAGAGCCATTATTCTGAAACAGTGCTCTGTACCATCTGTGGGTTTAGGTTTCTTTGCTTTCTTTCATTTGAGTCAATATGTAAAACAAGCAGAGTTTGCATGATAGTGATAGCTAACATTTATTGATCACCTGACATATGCCTTTGTTCTCCTTTGATCTTTCTAACTACAGCATCACTAACAGTGGCACACATAGCAGTTAGCTGAGCCAGAATTCCAGCCTGGTCAGTAGGACTCTGAGACTCAGACTTACACTTTATGACAAAAGGGTCTAAAGAAAGACGTAACGACAACACAATGGTTAGCCTACCCATCAAAACATCCTTGGTTACTAAATTTTGCAAGAGAAATTTCCATAGGGTAATAGGAAGTAAAGCTTATTTTTACTGGAAAAATAAGACGGTTGTTTAAAGCCAGCAGAAGAATCAAAATCTGAAAATATATATTCAAGAAATTAGCCGCATGATACAGTCAAGGAACTATACTGGCAGTACTAAGTTCTCCAGACAAAAGATGTGCAGCGTAAGGATTTGGACAGAGCAGATCTTCATTTGGAAGTCAAAGAGAGAAAACATGAGCCCAAGAGCACCCTAAGATGAACAATCAGTCAGTAATGTAGAAAACCCAGCTCCCACAGTCAGAGGGAGCTGAGGCTTCTGAAAAATAAAGTTCAAAATCCCCCTGCATAGGCAAGCAAATCACATATATTTTGGGAGTATCATTTCTGGCAAAGGATTAGTAGTTTTTGTAGAATAGTGGACTCTAATTACATTTAAAAGAAGAAACATTCTCATTTAGCAATAAGTGGATAGAAAACAAATTGTGAAATATCCATATAATTTAGCATTATTCAGCAAAAATTTAAACATGAACTAATGGCTCATGGATCCAGGGAGCAACACGGTAGAACACTTCACCAGGGATGCTTGTGCGTGAGACGCAGCTGAAGCTGTATGCTTTTTGACTTCATTTATAAATGCTTCTATAAAGCAAATTAATCTCTGTTGATGAAAAATATTGGCTAGAAAAGGAGGGCGTGTTATAACAAAACTACAAAAAAATCTTATCAGAAGTGATAGACTGTTATTTGTAGTGGCTTTGTGAGTATGTATGTGGGCGTATGAGTGAAAGTGTTTTGAATGATATATTATAAATATGTGCAGTTCATTATGTGTCAAGTATATGTCAGGGAAGCTATAAAATATAAAATGTTTTCCTAGAGTAATAGAACTCAAGTTAGAGTTCAAGAGTATAAGTGAATAAATACACGGAAACAAAGCAAGCGGGAAAACTACCTCGTGTGATGATGGCTCTTCCTTCTTCGGTAGATTGTGAAAACACAATCTTCAAGTTACTTTCTCTTTTGTGACTGCACAGTAAAATATATAAGGCCATTTGTTTTTCATTTAATATTTTCCCCATGAGCAGGATAAGTTGTAAAATAGATATGTTTTAATTATTTATTGAAAATGTAAACTGCTTCAAGCGATATAACACCATAAATAAAAGTGGCTAATTTTGGAAGCATTCAAGTGTAAACAAATCAGATAATTTTCAGTTCTCCCTTCACTCAAGTTAGCAATGTGGGATCATTCCATAAAATTTGCAATCTTTTTGTTACAGATCTGGCCTGAGAAAAACTAATTTTGACACAGAGTTCTCCCCTGGCTTGGGAGGAAAAAAATGCAGATGTGTGCATTCTCAAGTTGAAATTTTAACTATGAATTTTTAAAAATGTTTGCCACCTAACTAGAAACATAGCTTTTTGCAAGTTGTTGCAGTGTAGTTTTTCATGATGAGTTCTCATTTGTAATGCGTGGTACTATTTTCCAGCCATTGTAAATAATATCATTTTCCTTGTCCCCACATACAGTAAGACCCCGAAGTCTGCTGGGTATTGTTTCTTTTATACAGAGAAAGATTTAATTTTACTGATCATTGCTTACAGCGTGTGCTTGGAGGCTGGGATAAAGCTTTCCTATCCAATTTCCATTTTCCCTTCAAGTTAATAGGGTTCCCTTTCTCAGTCACTGAGTATTGCCCATAAGCATGAGGAGATAGATGTTTATTGAGGTATATTTAGAAAGAATAAATGTAAATTTTATCTGAAATGCCCTTGACTTTTCCTTTATTTTTTTAAAAAAAATGTTGTCAGTCTATGTACAAAGACTGAGTTTCAACCAGTATATTGTCTTATGTTATAAGGAGGTTTCAAAAGATGTATCCTAACGGTGCATGCCAGTTTTGTACTGTGCCCTGCTGGCACCAGTCTGAGTCTGAAAACCTTCCTGTTTTATCCAATGCATATGGCACTTCGTAGTCAGTGACTTGGACACGGTAGACTGAAAAATGTCGGGATAAATGTACACATTAGTACAAGGAGTCACTTAGCCCTGGATCATCCAGCTTGTGGGATGGCTTTAGGGAAAATATGGAGTGAATCGGTAGTGTAAAACTCTTCATACATAGCACAACTCAGAAAAAAATCAGTGTTTAAGCTAAATTCTTTGACTCCCAAGGGCAAACTATTTGTATGTTTTGGTGTGAAGGAAACTGAGGTTGAAACACCTAGATAAAATCTTTTCTTATATAGAGTGAGAACTGTGCAGTTGAATGAATGCAAGAATAAAATTTCTGTACACCTCTGTTATATTTTCGATTTTGTTCCCTAGGGCTGTATCATCAGTTTAGAAGTTGAATTTAAAAATCACCTGCTCTTTCTGTGGATGTTTTAGTGTCTTTTCTGGTGATCTTTGACGTCATCCTCAGAGACCTGGGGAGCTACCCATGTCTCTTTGTGGAGCATTTGCTGTGTGTGGCATTGGGGTGATTCAGTGTAAACTGAGAACAGGCAGGAATCTGTACTTTGATGCTTAATGGTGTCATGAGCACATGGGTTGAGATGCTTTTTGTAAAGATCAAGAAGAATCTTTAAAAGAGTGGAACCACGTTACCTCTTCTCAACATTTGGGCACTATTGGTATTTCAATGGACAATTTGAATGGACAAGTCAAAAAGGAATCAGTTCACTGTTCCTCTAAACAAAACTGTTAATTTTTTGAACCTTATTGATTACTATTTTCTTGGTCTGGATATAAGTTAAGTTATATGTGCAAGTGTTTAGTGAAGATTTTTTTTTTACTTTGACACATAACCTCTCCTCGAACAGACTTCTTCAATTGGAAAACTAAGTTTAAACAAATAATTATGAAACACAGTCACCTAATAAAATAGAAAACTGTTGAGGATTTATTTGTGAATCATAGTAATTACCTGTCAGTATAGCCAACATGGGTTGGTGCACTTCGGATACATGGACTTGTTCGGTTTTTCTACTCACTGTAGGTGGTTGATAGTACTAGCCATGGTCAGTCGGTGCAATGACAGTGGCCACTTAGAAAATTTGTGTGAGTTCCTATGGTTGGGAAATCGTCTTAGATCCATATCTTTTTAATGCTGAAGCTCATGTTCCCCTCCAGTGACCTTCTTTTAATATGTAGCTCTGAATGATTTTGCATTAAATTTAGCAATTATATCTGAAGCAATTTTTATTTCATTTTGTAAAAAACTGGGTTTGCAAAGATGACAGAAATATGTATCATAATTTGTATCATGCCCCAGTAACATGAACTGTCTAATTAATCATCTCACAGGACAAATTATCAAGTGAAACTATCCAATATTAGCTTTACTTTAGTAAGGCTGTCCAAAGTTGATGATGACTAATTAAATATATTATCAGTAATCCAAATCAATTGCTTTATGTTTGCTGTTTTCTCAGTATTCACCATATTTTACAATATTCATAGTTTTAAATGACATGATAATGTACACATGTCAGAACACACTTTAAGACTCCCATAATCAAGTATAAGTGAAATATCAATAATAGTATAGCAAAAGTAGCTTTTATTATGTATATTTTTCAATATTTAAAACATCATTTTTAAAGGTAATGATTGTATTTTAAAAAGTAAGGTTAAGAACTTAAAGATTAGGAAAAGAAATTCAGTGTCACCTAGAAAATCTGCCTTTTGTTGTTATTGTGCAGTTGAGTGAAAAGAGGTGGAGATGTTCTCACTTACAATTTTAATACATGAATTACAGTTGTATTTTCAATATAGTTCAGAAAAATGTCCCCTAAAAGAAGTCTCTATATTACATTATTGCTTTCAGCTAGGTAACTCTAATCCTAGTGGGCAATGTATTATTCCTCGATTCTACATAAACTTTACTGTATTATTCTTGATTTTTTGAACAACATGTTCAATACAAGTAAAAAGTAGGATCATGATCCTTCCTATATCAGTGTCATGAGAAGGCATTTAAATGTGTATCTGTCAGTGGTTTAATTAGATTTGTGAGGCTCGCATGAAACTGTCATCAACAGAAATGATAATGACAAAGTTGTAAATTGCATTTTTCATATGTGCTAAAACCAAGTCTTCCATGTTTCGCTGAAGAAATGTCCTATTAAAAAATAACAACATGTGTCCTTACAGCCAAAGGTGTGTGATTGATAGAAGGGATAGGCCTGCCTAGAATTGAGCGTGCCTCCCATGGGTGAAGCCTATTTTCTTCATTTTGGGTGCATATTGGCTTATCAGAGTTTCTACTGCCGTAACATGCAGAGTAGCCAAATTTAGAATTATTTTGTTTCCAAACCCGTGAAAGCAATGCTTTTCTCCTCTAAATATTTGGAGATAGATTTGAATCAATCAGTACTTTGCATCCATCTTTAAAACACACACCCAAGTCTGTAAATGTTCTTGAGCATCTCTTTTTAATAGGATAGAGATGGTGAGACTTCTTTTCCCATTTCTGATATACTCGAGTGAGAAAAACAAAGCTATTCCGCCATCCCCCAAATGGAAAACCACACTTTGCTCGATGGATTTCGCCAAATAAAAACACAAATCAAAACTTCCTAACAGCACATCTGTTCTTATTTACAGGAATTAGATGGTACAGAATGCAGCTCAGCATCAGAGGTGAGCATTGCATTTAATCTGTCATGCCTGCAGGGTTTTATGGAGTTCAAACATTTTAAAAGGTTTGGCTTGACAAAACTGCCTCATTATGCTTCCTGAGGTAGCAGTGTCATATCTGTCCAGTATCTCACTAATAACATTTCCAGTTCAGTAGGAACAGACATTGCTCATTGCATTTTATTTGATCTCAGGCTATTTAATACCAGAAGATGTTGTGTGCAAACCATTCCTCTAGGATTTTAAAGCATTGGGTTAAAGGTACATCCAATTATGTAATATCTTTAAGCAACTTGAAAGTCTGGTTACATATAGGAATTTACCACCGAACTATGCTGGAGCAAAGTTACGGCTGTTGGAACACACTGAGAAAAGACAGGGGATCCAAAGTTAAGAAAGTCATTGTGTCCTTGCCTTGTGCTACTTTACAAATGAAAGAAGTTGAATGCAAGATGAGCCCAAGGAGATGGGGAATTTTGCTTTTAATGCTGTTATAAATACCTCCTCTGAAAATTAATAGTAATAGATATTTCATTGAAATGATTTAACATAATTTTATGATAGAGACAAAATAGGTGACACTGGTCTGTTTTTCTCCAAAGAGTACACAAAGACATAACAGTAGGTTTGTGTGTGTGTGTGTGTGTGTGTGTGTGTGTGTGTCTGTGTGTTTTAAGCCCTGTAAGAAATGCAGCTGCCAAGAAAAGCTGAATCCCACATTCAGACATCTGGCGTGGGAATGCCTGTAATGTGTGGCTGTGTGGTTTTACTGCTGCTAGTGATATATGTGTATACATATATGGATCTACTCGTGCAAGTACACACACACAGACACACACACACACACACACACACACACACACACACACACACACAGATAAAGGAATAACAAAAGAATCAGAGACCAAGCAATATACATTTACCAAGTGAATTAGGATACTCTGTGCTCCATCAATTCAAGTTCAAGTGCTTTGCACACTAAAGGAGAATTATTGGCTGATGGAAGTATAAAGTCCAGAGCCGTTGCCGTAGATTTGTGCTCAGGTTTGCTGGATTTATTGGTGGGCATGTCTCATGTTTGCAAAAGGTCAGTAGCAGTTGTGGGAAATCTGTGACCCATTGTTCGCAGCATAAATCCTGAGATTACAGTAGGTTGAAATAGCCCCAAGGCCGTCCTGTAGCCAAGAGTGAGGCATAAAGACTTGGATCTGTTGCTGCAGTGACTGCGGGAATATGCTCTTTGGAATGGACCTGTTGCGCCTTTCTCTTATACTGATGAAAGGGCAAATGTTCGGTGTTGTCTCACTAGAAGGAGATCATATAATGGAAGACTGTACCTTGATTTCTAAAAGGAAACTGTGCCATCTCATAAATCTCTAAGTTCGTAGGGCATCACTACGTGGTACATAGGTATACCCTGAGCCGGATATTCATGTATTTAAGTTGAACAGGTGCCGGTGCATGGCTCTCTACAGCAGTTATCAGTCTGTACTTACCACGGGCAAGCAGTGTGTGCGGCTCCTCTTTCACCAACAACTACAGAGCTCTGCATTATCCAGTGATTCCAAGCAAGTCTCATTAGAGGAAATAGACCCAATATGTTAGAGAAAGAGAGCTTTATGTGGTTAACTAATTGCTTTCAAAAATTAGTAGATGGAATAAGAACATCTCATCTTGGCTAGTTCTTTAGGAACGACATCAGAGCAATTTTTAAATACTTAGAAAGAGCAATACAGCCCTCAGAGGGTCTCCTGGAACATTTATGAAAACACTCATGTGCCTGTTACCTAAGAAGCAAGAAGCTACAGTTACAGAAGCATTCCCACTGTTACTACTGATAGAAGTACTTCTTGACATCCCTGAAGTGACACTCCCAATACTAGAAAATGGGCTTTCATAACAGAAATAGTTTAGACCCTTCACCAGTTATCTAAACAAAAAACACGAAAAGGGGCTAGAAGTTGCCTTATGGCTTGCCTGCTTGTGAACATCAACCTAATCATTTCAACTTAGTTTGTTTCTAGTCTTTAGGTTCAATAGAGTATGGGAAATTTAATTAAAGGTTTTTGGATATGTTTGCTGAAACCACATTTAAAAAAAAAGATGAAAAGGATTTTGAGAGGCAGCACAAAACATCTACCAAGCCAACTTTCTCCTATTTGGCCTTTTATTGTGTGAAAACACGTTTGAGCATTCAATTTTATTATTTTTTGAAGCCCATTTTTTCCGTGTCTACAAAATACCAGTTGACATTACTATGTTTCCCCCCTTTTTCTAATTGAGCACTTACATGTCTTTTTCATTTCGTTATTATTTTTGGTATGGACGCTTTGCCTGGGAAAACTTGAGTATAATGTCTTTAATGCATCTCATGATTGCTCTTGTATATACCACAGTTGGGAGATGTGTTAAAAGTCAGGGTTGTCCAGGTATACAGAGCCAAAAAGATATTACTTAGATACAAATAGGAGATTAATGGAATTGGTCATGCAGTTTGGTTACTCCCACCATGGGTTCCTTGAATATTGGATATCCTGGAATGCTAGGGGTAGCCCATTCTGAGTCCTATAGCCTCACAGCCTGAAAACCAGAGGGCAGGAGGACCCAGTTTGAACTCTGGAATCCACAAGTTGGAGCTCATTTTCCATTCTGCAAGGCAGCAGATGAAGTGTATCCCAACTCTCAGTGAGAAAGATAAATTTTCTGTCTGGATTTTTTTTTTTTTTGAACTACCAGCCAATTGGATGTACTCACTCACGTTGAAAGTAGACCTTCCCCAAGACTGCCAAGTCTCAAATGCTAATCTGTACTAGAGCCAAAATGATACTTAAAATTCACCATCTCAGTAGATATTTTCTTTTTCTTTCTAATAAAATGGGTTTATTAACACCATCTATTCAACAACACTTTTATCTATTGAACTATAGTATGTTTTAAATAAATATGTTACTGAGAGTATGCACATGTGTGACACTTGTGGGGAGTATTTACATTAAATGTTTTGCTGTTATGCTAATAAATATGTAAAATAAGAGACACAATGAGAGATGTGATTTAGATAAAAAAGCGTTGAACAATTTTTTTTAGTTATTCCTAATTTTTATTTCCAGTAGGTCAGCTCGATGATGTTAGGCTCTTTGTTCAACCCTCTCAGAATTCTGTCTTTCATCTGTGAAATGAGGTTGTGACAGTAACTATTTAGCAGTGTCAACACAAAAAAATAGAAAATTAACAGAGTAAGTTGTATCCTGTAGAACTGAAACAAATGTTTGACTTATATCTTTACAAACATCATGCAAGGAGCGGAAAGTTCATATCTTTGTAGTCATGCAGCAATTTCTTGTCTACTTGTTTGGACGGTTTCACCTATGGCAAGAACATCAATATGTTTAATTAGGGCCAGACTTAATTATGTATTAACATCCTTACTACCACAGTGTCCTTATTCCTGTGACTTAATAGAGTTTCCTAGGGCTCATGCTTCATTCTTTCCCTCTTTTTTTCATTTTACAGTATTCATCAGCCCATTGATGTGTGGTTTAGATACAACTTTCTGTTATTTTTATAGAATCTTTAAGACAGTAATCATCACTTTCCATTGAAATTCTATTTATTTCATGGAGGGCAATGTAAAAATGTGGCATATTTATCATTCCATCAAAATGTATCCATATTATCTTAAGCAACATGTATATTTTTCCTACAACTTCAAAAATATTATCCACAGAATTTTTTTTCTGTGAAGGTTGTGATTCTTGGACAGTAAGGTGAACCATAGGAATCTGACATTGTTACACCTATTAAAAGGCTTGGGTATAGTAAGTTCACATGGTACAATACAGTCCTGTTTAGTTATGTTGTCATAATCAATGGTGTAGTTTATATTTTCATTTGTTTTAGTTTGAAAAATAACTGTCAGTAAGTAAAGAGTAATATTTCATGCAGCCATGTCTAATATTGTGGGTGCTGTATTACCATTTTCTCTTGACAATATAAACATTGTCACCATCTGTCTTTCCATAGTGTTACTTTTTTTTCCTATAGAATTTAGGCAAAAGTACAGAACACAATATAAAAAGAGCTTACACAGAAATAAAAAGAATTATTATGTTAGGCATTATTTTCTATCTTGAAGAAAATTATATTATTTACTATTAACTGTAAATTTCTTTTAAATAAACGTTGCCATATTCATAAGTCTTCTTAGTCTTTTGGTTGCTAAGAGATTATGCTTTATTAAAATGTTTAAAGAAATATTTAATAATTGAATATCAAAATGAATTTTTTCAGGGCCTACTATTTCAAATGGATTATGATATAGTGAATGTTCAAATAAAGATTTAAAAAATACTCCAGTGAAAAACATATTTTCACTCAGCCCCTTCAAAATCTCCTTCCCTTCCTTTGAACACAGTTCTTTATTCTTTCTACTTTCTGAACCAGATCTGGAAATCTTCTTTTTTGAGTGTTTTTTATGGTTGATTCAATGTCCTGAATTTATTCAATATATTCATGGCTATTTCTTTCAAATTAAACAGTGTGTCTTCCTGACTTTATTCACTATTGTAGCTCCATGGACCGCTGCTCCCAAAAATCAAATTGACCTTGAAAGGCAAACATTTTGCATTATTTCAGGTCATTGAGAGAGATTATGATGGTGCAAGGAAACAAACTCATGAGAGGAGACTTCCAGAACTGCTTTAGAAAGAGGAAAAATGATGGGATAATATTTTAATTTAGACAGTTATTTATATTTTGATCATGAATGGTAATGATGCGATGATTACCTATCAGATACTATTTGTCCCCTCAATGTTTTCTCCTTTCCTTTCTGATTTAAGCCACTCAGGTAGAGTCACCATTTCAAACAAACCTTTATTCCAGCTACCAGAGCTTATGTGACTTAGTACAGGAAATGGAATGATAGCACAATTGCCACACATGGCTCAGAGATTATACCCAACTTAACAGACAACACTTGTCTTGAGCCTTGACGTCTCCTTTCCTTTTGCCTGAAATTGGCAGTGACTTAGGTGACTATAGAAACTGGATTTGGGAATGGAAGACCATCACCTTGATCCAATCCTGAGACAAGCATATATTTCTATCTACTTAAATTACTGACATTTGGAGGTTCTTTGTTACCTCGGGTGAAGCTATATCTTAAGTAGTAACATCTTTGAAGATTAATGAACCTTCAGAATCTGCTATGACTTTCGTAGAGGTACTGGTAGATTAATTTGAGGAAGACTTCATATGGTTTCCTGCATTTGTACTAATAAAACGTGGCTAAATTTTTATTTAACCACCATGTACAGTCATGTTTATGTAATTTTATATGAATCATACTTTTAATGAAAATTATATTTTGCTTTTAAAATAATATCAACATTTCATTAAAAAAATTTTTAAAAATATCTTCTTAAGTACCTGAATTTTAAGTTTAATTGTGGCTCCCCACTCAAAGATTAGCACAAGTGCCACCTCCTAGTCTCTTTGCAGACGTCATCAACTCATATTGAAGTCTTCAAGGTGGACACTAGTCTAATACGACTTGTCCTTATATGAAGAGGAATAGAAAAACATTCAGAGGAAATGCTGTGTGACAGTAGACAAAATTTTTGACTCTTTTGCATGCATGAATAAATTTTTCGTGCCATCTGTTTTTCATTACCTGTTCGTTGGTGCAGCGTTAGCATGACGCTGGCCTCTTGTGTTCAGCAATACTTTCTTTAGCTTATTTTTCCTATTCTCATGTTATACATATCCAGAAGAAGAAACCAGATAACACAAAAAATCCTGCCTGGAATTTTCCCAGTTCCAATTACGTTTCCAAATTCCTTAGAAACATCTTCATTGCGCATTGCTGAAGCAAAGTGTAGCTATCAGTATGATTTTCTTTTGTCTTGTAGAGTTCAAGGCAACTGAAACTTGGGCTGAAACTCTTCAAAAACCCTCTGAGCTTTTTTTCTTCTATCAGTTCCTTTCCTCCTTGGTTCCAAACTCATTCTTGTTTTTGGAAATGTTGTTACAGCATCCTGCTTCAAATTACCAAGATCTGTGTTTAGTTGTGTATTGCTGTATTTAAAAAGCCCTGAGGATGCTTAAAAATATAAATGTTTTACATGGTTACAAGGGCCAGAGACCCCACTTGTTTGGCCGCACAGAGGGTTGTCTCTATAGGCAGTCTTAGAATCTTCACCAAGTGACAACTGGCTTCCCCAGGAAGAGCCACTAGAGACAGAGAGAATTAACTATGCTTGAAGGAATATACCATCACCATCTGCCACACAAACCATCCTAGCATGATGTGCAGACACCCAAGGATCTGAATTCGATGACATGATCATCACAGAGCTTAGCAACTGTCACTGTAGAAAGCTCTGATGGGGGCAAAACCCACACAACTTGGGAAGTGGGTTTCATCAAGAGTATTGCAACAATCAGAATTGATACACTGGGATTTATTAGAACATAGGAATTTTTGTGGTTTTATTGTACAGGTCATAGATATTGTAATCAAAACAGCCCCGACAACTAATCTTAAAATTGTGACAGCACAGGATCACCTATAATAAATTTCTATTATTGTGACACCTGAGGACAATATTGTAATGATGCTAATTTTTACACATGGCACCTTCTTAGTCTTAGGATCAAATGAAGCGTAAATGGGAATGAAGTGCCCATTTAGACTCATCGTGCAGTGAGGTTATTTCAATTAGACTCATCCAGTTACTCAGGTTGACTATGTTATTGGAAGAGTTCCTTTGAACTACTGACCAAATCTAGCCAGGCTCAGCGGGTAACATCATCAAATGTGATTACCTCCTAATGTGTTACAGCAGTAGGAACTCTTATAAAACAGTTTTAACAGGACTTAGAAATGCCACTTCTGTGAAATGGACTGACATAAAGCTAATTCTTCCATGCATTTCATTAAGAGAAAAATGTTTACCTTTTTCTTTTCAAATAATTCTCCTTAATCTGGGAAATAACACCTCAGAGTGCTATTGAAGTCGTCAAAATTAAATGAAATGGTGGGTGCAGATAGGAATTCAACAATTCTGCTCCAAAATACAATTCCCTAGTGGAGACACTATAAACCTTGCTTAGAATTGGGCATTATGGCAGAAGATTTAAAAAGATACTTTTACAGCAGAGTAATGAGAGGAGAATCACACCAACAATTAGTTGTTCAGTAAGTAGGTGTTACTTCTGTGTTAACATCTATTTTTAGTTATTTATGCTTTCTTTATTTCATTTTCTTCTTTTCTGTAAAGTTTACAGGAAAAGTCTGGAATTCTGAACTTATCTTTGATAAAATTCTTAAATGCTTGTATTAAGAGAATCAAAAGTTTAACCTTGCCATCCTCAATTTCCTTTTCCCTTCAAAGCAACTGATTTTTACCTCAGAAATTTGATACCTGCCCTAACTTTCAAAAGTATTAGTGATAGAAAGCATTGTGTTCTGATGGATTCCCTTTTGTGAGGCATCATGTTCGGTTAGAAGGATATTTGTCATTTCAAATCTGTTTACCCATTGGAAATTTGCACATTGACATTAATTTCTCCCCTTGCAAAATCTGCCGTGTTTCATTCCTGTTCCCAAGGCAGCCTTTAAGTATTTCAAACAGGTCTGTTGCATCTTTGTTGGTAAGTAGAGTCGCCTTGTAAATGTTTTGCTTATCATCAGATTACCACTGATTACTTGATTTTTTAACTGTTTTTCATCAATGTGTCCTTATGTCAAGAAAATGCTATTCTCAAAAAGTAAAACATAGAGCTACTATTTGACTCAAGTATGGTACTCCTTAATATATTCTCCCAAATTAAAATTAGCATCATTCTATAGAGATACAGCGTAGTGCAGCTGTTTAGGTGCCTAGAAAAATGACAAGTAGTTAATGATATCTCCAAGGTGATATTACTCGGCCATAAAGGAGGATGAAATTACATCACTTGCAGAAAAGTAGATGGGATTACTGGAGATCATAATCTTAAGCAAAATAATACAGACTCAAAAAGTCAGGTATCTCCAGGTTTTTTCTCATACTTGAAATCTCAAAATAAATAAATAAATGGGAAGAAAAATATCATGAAAGTCAAAGGGAGATTATGAGAGGAAAAGAATGGATAAATCACTGTGGGAAAGACAGTAAAGAGAGGACATGATGATGTGAAAAGGACCGCAGTATGTTTCATACACGATCAAATATGCTAAATAGAGCTGCTCTTCTGTGTAACTACAAGGCACTGTGAGCACTACCTAACCACAGAAGGGGTACATTGGTCAAGGTAAAGATGGCGAATCTTTCAATTTTCCTGCTCTTTACCTTATCAGGTGACCAGACAAAGGCGGAAATGGGAAGGAGGGATAAAAGTCAGCATTGCGATAAACTTGGCATTGAGCCAATACCTTAGGCTTTATCAGGAAGATTGTGCCTCCTGCCAATAGGAAAAGGCGAGGGGTGGGACCAGCGACCTGGTGATTTAAATCTCCGTCTGCTGTATTTTTGGTGTGCCTTCTTCACTTGCACATGGGAACGTCACCCTTTTGAAAAAAAGATAATCGAAGCCTCATCTTCTGTCTTCAAACCTCCCATGTCTCTCCTTTGTTTGGACGGGTAAACTCGCTAGCCGTTTCTAACTGCACTTAGAGAAAAGCAGAGGTAATATGTGTTTTATTGAGAAATTTAGTCTCGTTGATGTGGAAGGGGTGATATTAGTCAGAAGAGGTCAGTGGGATCCTTCAATGATGGACTTCTTGACTTACATTAGCGCAGACATTGATGAGTAACACTAATAAAAATCTGGTGAGTGTAAAAATTAATGTAAATACTCAAAATTAAAAACAGGAGGGGAGTCTACTTCTAAGTTAAAAATGAAGGTTCTTGAGAAACTGACAATCCAGAATGGTATCACATGGAAAGCTAAATGATAGAGACACGTTTTACGTCAAGAAAGTAGCCTAATACACGGGCATAAGCTAAGTGCTTTAAAATTCTTAATGAGTGTGTTGATTAATCTCACTTGCCAACTTGACTGAATTAAAAGGTGCCTAAAGAGGTGACCAGCTGGCTTCATAGTCACTTTATCCTTGTAGGAACATGATAATCAGCACTCACAACTTAAGGCAGACAAGGTTTATTTTAGCTCAGAGTTTGAGAAGATCCCTGTGTATTCCCAGGTGGCTGGCAATGGTTTAAGGGCATGGCAGAAGGCTGAGCCAGAGAAAATCTGTTCATTCCATTGTGGCCAAGAAGCACAGAGAACAAGGGTAGAGCCGTCTAGGGAGATTCACATTACTGGTTCACACCCCCGTGATCTTCCTTTCTGACCAGGCCTTATCTCTCAACAGCACATTAAATTATTAAATTAATCTCCTGATACGAGTAACCCCCTGATTCAATCATTGTCCCACTACTTGAGGATTTTGAGGGACATTACAGATTCACACCATAACAGATGGCAAGAACACTAAGCTCATGAATAGATTAACTCATTTTTGAGTTCGGAACTGAATGAGCTGTGCAGAGATGGGTCCTCGTTGGAACACGTAAGTTGCTGTGGAGCGGAGTGTGATTTTTAAGGGTATAGCTTGGGGGCCTCTTTCCCTCTCACTTTGTTTCCTGGTCGTTGTGAGCTGAGTAGCTTTCCTCGTATTTTTACAAGATGACGATTCTGTCTTGGAGCTAGCTGAACATAAACTGAAATTTCACGAACGGTGAGCCCAAATAAATTGTTCCTTCACTGTTACTATTTTTAGGTATCTGGTCACAGTGATGAGGGGAGAAAAATTTGAGAATCCTTCCTCTACAATGATGGCAGCGTTTCTTAATCATAGGCCAAAATAAAATCCTGAGAATAAGAGTAACAAGACCTTTTTAATTCATTCAACAACAATCCGCAGGGATCGGGTGAAACTTTGAACTGTTCCAGGCAGTGGTTTGGGCATGGACTGTACAATTTTAGCTTTAAAAAACATGGTATCTGGATTATTTAAAAAAACTACATCTTACAATGAATGTTATAAGAGTATAATGATAGTTCATAATATGTACACATCTTATAGTTTTCAAAATACCAGTGACGCATTGTATTTGTCAGCTTTTCTAAAGTTTGAATCTAATGACTATATTCTGATTCATTTTTTACTTGACATGTTTGATTCTCTGCCAATTCCTTTGTTTGTTTTAAATTTTAAATGTCAGTGGAAGAGAAAAAAAATGAGTGAGACTCTGCTATAAAAATTCCGGGCTTAGCTTGTAATCCAACTCAGGACAGTCAGGCTAATACCATCAGTGAGCTCTGTAAACACAAATTACTGTGTGCCAAGTTTCCAGGGAATTGAAGAAAAAGGTGATGCTCTTAGGGCTGTACTGTGAAAGAAAAAGTTATTCAATAAAATTGCACTTTATAAGCATTATGCACTAATGATCAGTATAATCATGTATTTTAAAAATATGTGCTTGTTTATGAAAAGTAGCTACACATGAAAAACAACTTGCAAAGATCTTTGATTAACAAAAATTTTAGCTATTGCAGGTGACTTAAATAATGAAGAATTCTCTTTTTTAAAGCATATTTTATTGGTATTTCACCTCCAGAAAGATGAAGTGTACCTATTTTTTCCTACATCCTACTGACATATACAGGAAAAAAAAAACACTGTATATTATTTGGAAACAGTCACAATGAAATTGGAAAGCAGACTAAGTACTGGGACCCAAGGAGTAATGTGGTAGTAAATTTCTTTTGTGTTCTTTTTGACTATTATTATCATAAACTCAAATAATACAAAAATTTGGAAATGCAAAAGGCATTAAAAGAAAGCCCTAACCGAAATTTGCTCTTTCTCTAGCTAAAGGATAAAGAAATGGACAACAGGGGAAGAAAAATCTGTCAGAGAAGAGCTCCATTAATTGTAAATCCCAATGATAAAAATTGTAGCTCTACCCCTCACCTCAGCAAGAGCCTAATGGTGACCCAAGACAGCCACGGATGAGCCAAAGCAGTCTGGGGTGGGGGTTTGTGTCAGGGCCTGGGTTTCTTTTTCTTCCTTCTTTCTTTCTTTCTTTCTTTCTTTCTTTCTTTCTTTCTTTCTTTTGGTCAGGTCCTAAGGCTCTCCCTCTCTCTCACAGTGAAGTAGCATGAACATAAAAACTTACTCAAGATTTGCCCCATCTTTGTCAAATGTGACATTTCCCTTGTGTTAAATATCAATACATGAAAATACTTCAGATTTTCCAGTAAATCTGTTGATGCTAAATTGGCAAACAAAAGTTGATAATGAAAAACAGTCACATCAACCAGGAAATGAGGACACATTACTTTTATATCAGCCCCTCTCTCTTCTTTGCCCTATGATCTTAGAATATGATTGGTATTCATACTGTATCATTCTGTCGTCTATGGTATACAAGAATTACTCAGATTAATAGTGATTACCACATTTATTGCATGGTCTCTATGTCTCAAGAACAATATTGAACTCTTCACAGGAATTATCTAAAATTACTACTTCATTTCTCTTGTATCGTGCATGCTGTCTTCCTTTGTGAGAAGTTTCTGGCTCCTGTAAGTACGTAAGTTTATAACCCCTGCAATGCCGTCTGTAGGTTAGTGGTTCCACACTTACCTGTATGCATGAATCAACTGGTCAGATTTCATAAGTTCAGTTTCTAATGAATACTTGAAGCCAATCTAAATGGAATATCTCTAGTACCAATGATTACTGTTTCCCAGGGGACCCTACTGTGCAGCGAAAGTTGAAAACCAGTGCTCTACATTTTCTCTAAGCTCTCACTGCTTTTCTAAATTTTGAACACTTAAACAATTTGGAATTCAATTATTCTAAATATTGGGGGGGTTAAATATGTCATACATATGCTGTAGACTGTTGACCTAGGTTTGATCTAGGGGCACTGATTGTGGATTCTTCTTGCTAAGGTAAATAAACCACGGCAACCCTCTAGAGGTGTGGCCAATTCTAGCAGACAAAGTCCTATGAAGAAAGAAAATGTGTCATCGAATTTTGCCTTTGGGACTAAAATTCTAGGTCACCCGAAGAAAGCCATTTTCTCAGCCTAGGACTCATTTTCTTTTTATAATTTGTGACTCTACTGTGCGTATGTGTAATACATCCTAGCTCCAAGACTAGTAAAATGATTCAAGTACAGTACATTAAATATATACACTTACTATAAAACTGATGTTATCTGTTTGTTTCAAAAGTAGTGACTTGCAACGTGAATTCAGAATGGCAAATGAGATGTGAAATGCTTGTTTCAGTATTTAAATGAAGAACTATTGCCCCTGGTAACCCCTAATCTCTAGATTACACATGTCTCTTCTGAATGAGAAGATTGCTAATTGCACTTTTTATAGGTTCAGTAACCAGTGATGGAAAGGTCTGCAGTGGCAGAGCTCGGAGCCCAGCAATTTCTCTCATTTGTGTTCATATTTGTGTTCATATCAGTCTCAGGAGAAGGTCATAATATTCCATTTGAAACTGTGTTTAGTTTTGAAGTGTAAAACTTCTTTGACAGGAGACACGTCAAGGCTTTCTGACAGCACTTAACTTTTTACCTCCTCTCTGAGGGGCTCCTGTTCAAAACAAAAATAGGATATAGCTCAGAGTGTCATCAAAACTGTGATAAAATGCACTAGGGCATTCTAAAAATTCATCCTTAATGCTTTTTTCTAATTTGTTAGAATGTGCACAGACTCCTTACAGCACGTTAAAAGCATTGTCTTAGGACATACGTATTGTGTCATCCACAGAGCCAACTTCCATAGGATAAAGCATTGAAATAGATAGTGGACACGACGATTAAAATTGCAGCTTGCAAAACCAATCTGTGTATAAACTTTGATGGACTGGAGGAGTGGCTGGCAAAGAAATTTAAAATGCCCAAACAATATAACTGCATTAAAGCAAGATTACAAGAAAAATTAGTCATGTAAGGGAAATTCGTTGACCGTTTATAAAAACATAGCTAGATATATTTAAATGTTCTCCATAAATTGAGGTACCTACCCAAATAAGCAGCCTGAGTTATGATATTACCTATGTGTCATATGTATATATGTGGTTTTAATCTTAAAGATATTATCTATATGTACCAGAAATAATTTCGGATGAGACAAATTAATTGTGCCGCAACATCACAGCTTTTATAACTTTTTGTCCAAGAACAACATCAGACACATTTACTTGTGTTTGCCATGCCAGTGGTGGTACCCGCAGTATATTTAAATTCATCATGTGGCTTAGAGTTCAATAAAGCCAGTTAGTGAGTCCATCTGTACTTAGATAATAGACTGTACTTATAATAGAGTCAGTCCAAAATTAAAATTGCTTTCTGATACATAAAAAATAGACTGCTGTCAGATATGCTTGAAATTCTCCTTCTGTCCTACAAGTCATGAGAAGACCAATGGGATTATTGAGGAAAAGAATAAAATAAAAAAGGATAAATCTTTATCTATTTCAGAAACAAAACATGGGGCTAGAATTCAGTAAATCCAAGTATTCAAACTTTGCCTTTAGAGAAAACATGAATTGTTAAAAGTCTCCTAGAAATGCCTATAGATAATAAATAGGACTTGCGGGAGAAATATAAAGTGGTACTGTGGTACTGTACTAGATAAACGGTTGTTTCATTGAACTATTAAAACCTGAGTAAGAAATTATGGTACGTATTCTGTTCATATTCATTACTGTCTGTTTTGGGATGGCATGACGCCATCACATTAGACACAAACCTGATGATTATTCTCTAAGCTGAATCCATTATGTTAATAGACTATCTTTTTTACTCCATTTTATGAATGACTAACTATAGAAACTTCAAGGTTTTAAAAATGATTTATACAATCAAATCATTCATGTATAATTAATTTTACTAATTTGCATGAGTGTTTCAGGTCATTCTGGCATAATTAGCTATTGTTGAGGGTTTTTTCCCCCCATCAATTAAACTAATTGCTTTTTACATAGGTGTAGATTGAATATTGATCCCCATTTTTTCAGCTCACTTACATAAGCAAATTATGCCTAATTGCCAACTTACTACATCATTACACACTTATCATCAATTATACAAAAATATACTCTACTAGACTAATGATTTCATTGTGGAATTTTGAAGGGCTTTTAATTGGGATGCTTGAAACAATATTGTCATTTAAAATTATTAAACACCATGTTCAAACTGATAACACAATAAATCATAATATTGGTTAACAAATACACCAGCTCCTGCCTAAACAGTCATTTACTTTGGAATATAAAGAAATCCTTGAGACGGTTGAAAGCAACTCACTATTAAATGTAGTGAATATACAATGACAGATATCGAACTAAGCTGTATTTTTAGTCCTGTCCTCATCCCTCCTGTCTCACGTATTTATTTCTTCTCTGCCAGATGAAAAATTTCCAAGAAGACCTAAAAAGGTGGTAAATTTCAAAGAACTACAGAAACAGAGCACAAGGACGTTTTGGAAAGTCAGGAGATAAAAGCGCCCTTGCTTTTCATGCATCCCGTATAGCAGAATTGTCTTTTCCTGGCTTTGTTAGGCATTTCTCGTCACTATTTCAGAGTTAAGTCCTTTGAAAAATATGAAAAGATAAGAAAATATAAGCCCAAAATTATTCTGCTAAATTTCTGTAGGAGATGATAGAACAGTGACACATTAGTTCTTCTTAGAGACAGGAGGTGAAATGGAGCCTTTATTAAAGTGTTTTAAGACTATGTAGGAGGTCTGTTTCAGTAGAAGAGGCTGACAGTCCTTAGATAGCCTCCTAATGAGATCACATAACTATGGGTTCTCACCTCATGGAAGGAAGAATTTTTCCCCACTGTCATCCTATAGTTAGCCCTGTTGGCTTCCAAAGACTGTGTCTATGGTCAGAAAGAGAAGTGGGTAGAAGCAATTTCCAAAAGATTGGACTTCTTCACCTTGCCTGATAACGAGTCTGTAATTACCTGTGGGTATCTTGATATCGAGTGTTTTATTTCCCCAATAAGACACGAGTTTATTTTTCTTTTCTCAAGACAAGTCAGAGAAAGTGGAAGAAGAGCTAAGTACGGTGTCTCCCTGCTTAGTGGTAAGTTACATAGTGTACACGGAGAGTTGCGAGTTGTGTGGCTAGCTGTTTGTGCAGCGGAAGTCCCCAAGCTCTATTGTCTTATAACCTTCATACACTCCTTTTTTGCTAACCCAAACACTATTAAGTAATACATAGCTGTATTGCTTTGCTCTTTTTGACTCAAAGATATTTTTAAAATAAACGTATTTTAATTGTTTCGGTATAATTGTACACTTTTTATTAAATTGGATGACCATTTTGCACACACACACACACACACACACAGACACACACACACAGACACACACACACAAAATCTAAACTTAGCTTATGGAACAATACAAAATCAGTTAGAAGACCTTTTGGGGAATATGCATCCTTCCTTATTTTTATCTAATATCTATTTGATTATTTTTATAGTACTGTGGATTCATCCCAGCACCTCACACATATTAAACAAACATTCTACCCCCGAATCATTTCTCCAGTTAAAATCCCGAATATTTCCAATGATAAGGGACTACAGTTATTAACGGATCTCAAAGCATTTTCAGAAGGATTCAATAGTAATCATAAGGTTCTCATGTACATTATTTTATTTTTTTCTTTTTTTTCCAATACCTAGAATCCAGTCTCTTCCCTTTGCAGGTGTTAGTTTTTATCTAATATATCTTCTTTTTTTCTTTTCTCCAATCAGTCTTAAATCTAGAATTTTTTGTACAGATTCAGGCCTTTCAAAAGCTTTGTCTTTGGAAATGTGTTAAATCCATATCTCATTTTCTGATAATTTTTGATGTCCAGAAAGATAATATTTTGTGTCCAGAAAGATAGTATTTTTAGAAATTGTAAGAACAAAATTAAAGCACAAAGTAAAAATAAATGTATTCTACCTTTTATATGGTTTTAGAGAGATCAGATACACAAACCAAAATTTGTTTGAGGTCAGCTTGGATTTTACAGTGAGTTCAGGAGCAGCGTGGTCAGGACCAGCCTGGATTATAGAGCCAAGACCCTGTCTCAAAAAAAAAAAAAAAAAAAAAAAAAAAAAAAAAAAAAAAAAAAAAAAAAAAGGAAGAAAGAAAGATAAGGTAAATGACCCAGTGGCTAAAGTGTTTGCTTGGCAAACACATGCCTCTGAGTTCTCGGTACCATATAGAGCTGGGCATGGTGGTACACGCCTATAATCCCAGCACTGAGAGACTGAGGCAAGAGGACTTCTGTGAGTCCAAGGCTAGCGAGCTCCATAGTGATTCAGAATCAGCCTGGGCTACAAAATGAGACCCTGTCTCCAAAAAAAGAACAAAAATGTAATGTATGCTACATAAATCATATACATACTACATACTAGTAGAAGCCAAGTCGTGTGGCATAGGCTGTAGTTTCAGCAGTCTGGGAAGCTGAGGAGGGAAGATAACAAGTTTGAGCCCAGCCTGGGGAACTCTGCAATTTATAAAGACCCTATCTTAAAATAAAAATAAATAAATGAGATTTAGACGTAGCTCAGAATAAAAATGTTGCACTTAATCCCCACTGCCACAGCAAAATGATAGAAGATAATGCGAGGAGAGAGTAAGAGCCCTGACGTCTGTGCTCTGCCCCAAAGGTGGGATGGCCACCTTTGATAATTTTATAATAAATGGAGTAAATTTGATTTAGTCTACACAGTGCTCACTAGTGACAAAAAGCATAACTGATTTGAAACATCATTTGATACTACCAGAAATTTCTGATTGTCCAACTTTAATGATTCTTAAATGATGGCAAGAACTGAATTCTGACCTCAAATGAACCTCAGTGGACTCAGGTATTTTCAGGTTAAGGAAATAAGTCTTTGATACGTACATCACAACAACACTCATGCTTTCATTCCAAGTGACAAAAATTGTCAGCCTGTGTTGCAAATCTACCTAAGACCTCCCAAATTGTATTTGTGCCAGTGTTCTTCCTGTATAATATTTATCAAATATCATCTAGAGTTCATGGAAACAACACATCTGTATTCTAATTGTAACCTCAAGCCCTTCCTCATTAACTTGAATTAAAATCAAAAATAGCATAGGTCAGTCCTAAAACTACTCAGGAAGCATATACTTCGGAACGTTTATAATTCTCTGGAATGAAAACTACACATTTTGTTTTAATTGCTAAAGAGAGGTCCATTTCTCAAACAAAATAGGGGTAGAAGACTGTATTTTCATAATAACTTCATTACAAAATAGATAGCAAATAAGGTCTGCCCTCTGTCTCCTCCAGCTTTCTTTGGGCATATCTTGTGACAGATTTCAAAGGGCAACATCTGTTGTTTGAACTATGTAAGGCTTAGAAAAGCATTAGTAGGGAACGCAGAATTTAGAAGAAAGTAGGAAGTAAATCTAATGACATCCAGTGAACTCATGGTCTAATTGCATCACTTAGGCTGTTAATAGGAATAAATTTGAGTAACTTATACATTGATGGGATTTGGGACATGCTACCCCAAAATACGGTACCTTGGCCTCACTTTGACCTCCCTCGCATTCCCTTGACGCAAGTCATTAAGCAATCATTTGAGAGCGGGCCTTTTTATACACAGAAGAAAGAGACATTTTTATTTCTGAGGACTCAGGAATGCAGAGAAGAATCTGAAAAATCAGGCCTTGCTAAATTCCCTCACTTTATTTCCAGAATATCTCGTTTCCTTTTGCCTGTTCATACTTCTGGACACTGGTGCAATCTTGAACAAAGCAAACCTTACTACAACAATTCACAGATGACCCTCTGTCTCTGGGTCTTCATTTCTGGAGTTCCCTGGGTCACATAAAATGTTTGCAGTCATGTGCCACATAATGAGATTTCACTCAGTGACGATGTGCATGTGCCACCTACTCCCGTAAGGTGGTAATGGAGCCGAAGAGCTATTGCCTGGTGACGGTGTCGCTGTCACAACATCATAGCACAACGCGTTCCTCAGTGCTGGTGTGGCCATGTCTGCTACCAGTTGGATAAAATAAGAGTCTGTGCAGTTATGTACCGTGCATAATGCTTAATGATACTAATAAACAACAGTGTCATTGGGTTATATATTTCCTTCATTATACTTTTATTATCTTAGATTGTGCTTCCCTTCCTTATAAGAGAAGTTTGTTAAAGTAGTATGCCATGTCACACCGGGTTGAACCTTGCACAGTTCATGTTTGTCACATTCCTTGAATGCATCATTTTTCCTTGCTCTTGGTTTTTAGTAATCTCATTTTTCTTCTGACATGATTTCAGGAACAATGGGTTATATAATATACGTAACTGTATTTCCTAGATGTGTGGTACAGTATGCCATAGGCTTACTTAATTAATTGTATGAAGTTTGCTAAAGGATACAGTCACCCCAAAACTCATTTTTTTATAAAATATATCCTAATTATTTAGGGGCCCGTGATGGTGTTAAATACATTTATTTTCTTTTGTCTCACTGGTTTGTGTTTTTAGGGATTTAACCATGAGCTTAATGATGGGTGAGGGAAATAAATTTTTTATTACTGACAATATTCTTGGTACTTAAAACATGTCTTCTTTCAATTTCCTAAACAGAGTTTATTTTAGGATGCCCTGGGGGGTGCCATGAGAGAGTACCCGGAAGTTTAGAATTTATTCACATTACATTAACCACATGTGTCTGTGTTTTTATACATAGTCACACAAGTTATAAGACATTATGATGAAATATTTTATGAAGTTGACATGGTGGAATGTTTTGAAAAGTTTTCTAAATGTTACCGTGTAAACTTGAATTTGTAATACTGTTCAATTAAATCACCATAGAGCTGTATCTTATATGTCAACAAGTAAGGAAAAATTTAAAATTTTAAAGATAATACTTCTGTGATGTGAAGCTTAAATCTCAACTTGACTAGATTAAGGGACTCCAGGTGAGGTAATTGGATCAAGGGACGCTGTATTCATCAGGGCCTCTGTCCAACAATGTTCAGCCGAACATGCTGTTAGTAGACTGGGCCCACTTGGAAATGGATCACATGCCTCTGGAGGATTTATCTCTCACTGGAAGCTTTTTTCTCTGTGCTCTGTTTCCGGGCCAGCATTGGTTTCTGTTGAGTTTCTTGACATGCACCATTTTCACTGGGGTAAAATGATATCTTAGTGATGGTTTGATTTACATCTCTTTAATAGCTAAGGATATTAAACGTTTTTTTCAAGCATATTTCACGCTTGAACTAAATGGCTTTGTTTGCATATGTCCTTTGATCATTTCGTTTCTGTCTTGAAGCTAGCCAACCGTGGAATGAATCAACTAAAACTGTGAGCCAAGTCAAATGCCTTCTTCTTTAAGTTGTAGGTGTCAGGTGTTTTGTCCTGTGATGAGAAAGTGATTAATGTTTACGTTGCAAAAGTTGAAAATGACTCTGTGCTTTGAAATCTTATTTGTGAATAAAAAGTAGATTTTACATATATATAATATATAATATATATATATATATCATATGATATATATATATATATATATATATATATATATATATATATATCCACAACCATGGATCAACTCCCCCACCTAGTTTCATATACTTGTTAATTGCCAAATGGTGTTTCTAAATACATACATTTCTTCAACAAGTTAAAAAAGACTTAAATGTGAAATAAATGTCAAGATTTTTTTCTTTTCATATACTTCATAGATTAAGAAGTAATTAATATTTATAAGATCTTTCGCTTGTTTCTAGTAAGCCACTTTTTGCTTCTTTAAAAATTTACAAAATGTAGACTGTCTGGACCAAAGCAAAAATAAAAGGTAGGGTTTGTAGTAAATAACCCATAATATCTAATAAGATAAACATTAATATTTATTTTGTATAAATTAATAGTGTGTATACATACATATATATATATATATATATATATATATATATATATACACAATTTTTTCAAAACCATCCCTAAATTAAATTGTCATCTTACAAACCAACTTTCATTATAAGAGTGAATCATGGCAATCTAATATAAAATATTAAAAGAAAACTTTGTTAATTTATAAAATACCAGAGAAAGTGTGGGGAACAAAAGAAGGTATTGTGGGAAAAAAATGACAAAGAGACCAAGCAATAAATATCCCACTGGTTGAACTGGAAAATTTCTCTGTCTTACAATAATGCAGAAAGTATCATTTTAGTCATATTAAATAGTTTCTGAGTTTCAAAATATTTGTGCCATTACGTTAGCATGTTCTCTTAACAGGCAATGTATGAAGCTATTGTAGAACATAGAGTTTTCTACTTTTCCTTTTACTATTTGTCTTTTATTACATTGGTGCCTGATTCAACACATAGCTATATTCCCAAAACCTAATAAAGAATACAGTGTACAGTATACAGTAGAGATTCATCTAGAATTTTTATTTTCATTAACCTCTTAGTATAATCATTGTGGCTGTGGTTCTTGGATTCACAATTAAAATACAGCTTGTAGAAAATGTTATGTGCCAAACACTGTATTAACTCATTCATACACTTTTCAATAACAGTATGAAGTAGACTGATTTGTTCCTGATTTACAAATGACTAAACAGAGGCATAGACCAGAAAGTTTATTTTCCCCTTGATGTGCTGTGAATGAGTGTTGCAGGTAGGGCATGACTAGGCCATTCAAGTCAAGAGCCTGGGTAGAAGGAACAATAATTTTCTAATTCTTAGTTGGGATTAAAGGCATGTTAACATGATTGAAAATACAAAGTTTTTATAGCTGTATGCATGGAAAAAATGAATGCAGGATTAAATATTTTCTTCAAGTGAAACACTCAGGAAAAAGCACAGGTAGATCCGTACTGAGGAGGCAGCTAGAAAAACATAGTGAACCAGTGTATTATTTATTATGCAGGTTTAAGCCAAAGCTTTTCCGTTGGTTGGAGTCACCAGTGATTTAATTATCCTCTTCCTGACACAAATGGATATAAACTTCTCTTACCAATAGACAACTTCAACAATGACTTTCAGAGCTTTTCCAGTACCTCCAGCCTCCAAAAAAGCTAAAAATAATCTTTATGGCATCTATAGTGGTTCCTTATCTCCGAGTCCCTCCAGTATTGATTTTTTTTAACATTCTCATTGGGGTAAGATGGTATCTTAGTGATACTTTGATTTGCATCACTCTAATGGCTAAGAATCTTGAGCATCTTTTCATGTATTTGCTGGTCATTTGAATTTCTTCATCTGAGAACTACCTATTCATTTCAGTTGTCCATGTTTAAATGGAGTCTTTGATTTTGAGAGGTCCATTTTTCTTCGCTTTCGTGTATATTCTGGTGATCAGCCTCCTATCTGAGATATAGGTGGTATTTTTTCTCATTTTGTTGGCTCTCTCTTCTTCTGTTGATAGTTTCCTTTGCAATCCAGAAACTTTTTAATTTGATATAATCCAATTTGTTGATTCTGGGGGCCATTTCTTTTGCATCAGTATTGTATAGTATACTCCTTAGAAAGTCCTTGCCTACTCCTGCATTTTCTAGGGTTTTCTCTGTTTTATTTTTCAGAAGGTTCAGTGTTTTCAGTTTAATAGCTAGATCTTTGATTCACTGTGATTTGATTTTGGTGCATGGCGATATGTGTATATCTGGATTCATTCTTCTACATGTGAATAACCACTTTCCCCAACACTGTTTGTTTATTCCAGTGTACGTTGTTGGTGCATTTGTAAAAAAATAAAACAAAATAAAAAAATAGGTAGCTGAAGGTACTTGGGATTATCTCTGCAATTTCCTCTGTCCTATTGGTCAACCTGTCTGTTTTTGTGACACTACCATATAGCATTTTTACTGTTGCTTTGTGATATAACTTCATGTCGGGAATAGTAATGGCAGCTTATTATGTCTTGTTACTTAAGATTATGTTTCCTATTCCTGGTTTCTTTTGGTTCCAAGTGAACTTGAGGGTTTTATTTTTTTTTTCAAGTTCTGTGAATAAAAGTTGTTGGTATTTTGATAAGAATTGCATTGAATCTGTATATCAGTTTCGGCCATATAGACATTTTGATTACATTGATTCTGCCTATCCAGGAACAGGAGGTGTCTTTCTATTTTTTAATGTCCTCTTCAATGTCTTTTTAAAAAAGCGTAATATAGTTATATTGATGGTGGGACTGTTAATTGATACATCCACTATGGAAAGTAATAAGGACATTTCTTCAAACACTAAAAATATTCCATGCAAACCAGTGATACCTCTCTGGTATGTTTTGAAAAGACTTAAAAAAAAAAGCAATGTACAATAGAGATACACCTTTACCCACTTTTATAGCAGCACAACTAACAGTAGCTAAACTGTGGAAGATGTCAAAATATTCATCAACAGGCAAATGGATATAAAAACAGTGACATAGATACACAGTGAAGTACTGTTCTTCTAGGTACATGTTCTTGTAGGTACATGGATGCAACTTGAGTCCAGCAAGCTTAGTGAAGTGAGTCGAACTCAGAAGGCAAAAAAATATCACACGTTTTCTCTAATTTGAGAAACCCAGAATTCAGGCCTTTTGTGGAACCAAGTGGGAGTCAGGTGGGATGGGGAATGTAGTGAGAGGGACAATAAAGGAAGAAGGAATTGAAATGTTCTCAAGATATACAGGTGTGCACAGAATCCTTAAGTATGATGTACATTCCGTATCACAATACATATACTAATTAATATTTGAGAAAATAATCCTTATGTTAAAAAGGCATAATTTGAAGTGACATATTACAGTCTATTATAGATACTTCTTTGGGCAATGTATTCTGACATCCATGAAATCAGAGTCCTTATTATGCAAACTACTAATATCTTTAATAATAATATTTTGAGGCAATAGTATATTTTCAGAGTTGGAATAATGGACATTTTCCATTAAAGAGCTACCATTATATGTACGTATTATCATTTTTAATCACGAACATTATTTAGAATTGGCAAAATTTGGTGACTGAATAAATGCAGGAATAAAATTAAGAGGGCTAATGGCTAATGTGGGCAATCTCTTTCTAGGCTACAAATCATTCACAGGTGCTCAGATTATGAAGAGAAAGAGCTTAAATGAAAGTGGTAGGGATGAGATAATATTTAGTTGCGACCACTGGAAGTTTCAGGTATTGAAAGCTTGGTCACCAGGTTGACAGGATTCAGACACACCATGGGAAACAAGAGGTAGGGTACAGTAAGATATACTTAGATGACTGGCCACAGCAGTGGTCATTTTCACAATGGAGTTGTTATTGAGAGAGCAAGACTTGCCCCATCTTTTCCTCTGCTTCCGGACTCAAGAGAGGAATCTTTGCCCTCACGTGTCTCTCTACTACTGTCTGCTACTTGATGTTGAAAGTTAAGGACAGCCTTGCCAGGAAACCTGCATTATACCATGTGAAATGTTCATCCAGCAGAACTATCGTGAGCTAACTAAAACTCTTGTCTTCATAAGGAGGATGTTTCAGGCAGTTCGTTATAGTAGCCAATATGACCAGTGCAGGGAGATACAGAAGATGATGCAATAGAGCCTCTGGCTGGGACCCCCTTTGTCTGTAGACACCGGTGAGAGATTTTGTCTCGTTTCAAATCCAGGCCGTGAAGCATGGCCACTTAGAACGTAGTGTTGGGCGAGAATACGGAGTGACTGCTGCTTGTTCCTTGTTGGAGTATACACTGCTATGATCCATGTGTTTGACTAGAAAAAGTCCAAATGTCACACAAGCGATCCATGTTGTTACTTCTGTGCTAATGTTATATTCTCAAGGCTTAACATTTGAATGGTTAGTCCTATAAAAGAAAAGTAGAAAGATGATTCCCTGACACTTGATGTATTAGCCGAATATGTGTATAACATTAAAGACTGGGTGTCATCTTAACCCTCTGGGAAACTGACATCAGAGCATTTTAAGTTCCCACAGAGCCTGAGTAACTTAACAATTTAGCAAGACCTTGCCGAGAGAGTGAGAGCGAGAGAGAGCGAGAGAGAGAGAGAGAGAGAGAGAGAGAGAGAGAGAGAGAGAGAGAGAGAGAAAGAGAAGGTATGGGGATGGGGATATAGCTCAGTGAGAATGGCCTGGCCTGAATCACTGCTAGTGTACATCCATACCCACTCCACCCCCTCCATCCTCCCACCCACAGCCCTCCACACACAGCACAAGACTAGGGGGTGTTGTCTCTACATAGAACTTGTTAGATTGTAGAGAAACAAAACAGTAGGAGAATTTATAGAAATTACCCTTGAAGGATGGAACCTGAGTGATTATAGACAAAGGTTATAAATGGATGCAACCTGCATGTATGCATGTGTGTGTGTGTAACAACCCAGCCATATTTAAATTTCTTTTTTTCCAAAGAAAGATTCTCCAAATTGTTGCTTTAATTAAATTTGAATGTTAAAAAACTGAAAGAATGAATACATCATTGTAATTTGTGTAACTGTATAGATAGATAGATAGATAGATAGATAGATAGATAGATATGAATGTCTTATATTCATTCAAACAACCTTGGTACTGCTTTGGACTTTGCCAATTTGGAGATCTGATTATAATTTTTTAATATGCTTAGTTGTCTGGGTTGTGGCATGCCGGGGTATTTGGTCAAATATTACAGGTATTTCTGTGAGAATGTTCAGGATGAGATTAACAATTGAATTAATGGACTAAATAAAGTATACTGTTTTTTAAATGATTTGCAGGCCTGCAGAGAAAAAAAGAAGATGGATCCCCATCAGAAAGGGGTGGGGTGTTCCCACTACCTGATAACTGGAGCAGGACCATTAGTCTTTTTTTTCACACTCAAACTAAATTATTAATTCTTAGATTTTGAACCTGTCCCCCACTCCAGGATATAATTATCCCATTGTCTGTCCTGTGTCTCCAGCTTGCCAAGTACCTGTCTGTCTCCCTCCACCTCTCTTAAACATGCACATGTGGGTGTGAGTCTACCTATTATTGACATTTCTCTTCCTTTAAAGGACACTAATACAAGGCTATTACAAATATGTGACTGGTCATTTTTGTGTTTGTCTTTGATGCTTATGTATACACTTTTTTAAAAATTATATATTGAGGAGTGGATTTTCTAGGCCAGGGGATGTGCGTATGTTTGACTTTTTTTTTTTTTTTAATGACAGGTACTAACCCTAATTCTAGATTAGTTTCACCTAATGTCATCAGTCTTGGGGGATATTGAATTTAAATTATATTCTTGTGGTCAAAGTTTAGAAATAACCCATAATGCTTTCCAAGTTCTCTTTAGCTTGGATTCTGTGATCTAGCATTAGATTTTAAAATGATTTATATCAACTTATTTAAGTTTCAAATATTTTTTGTGGTTGTGATGGTAATAATAATAAGAATGAGACAGATTTCAGTTCTGTGTATTGTCTTTTTCTGGAGCTGATTCCAAAAATGTATTTTTTTCATAGTCCACATCTCTGACCTTCTGATCACAAAGTAAGATTTTAATTCTAAACGTCTTCTCTTCCTCACCCCGCCATTAATATTAGATAAAAGCCAACCACAGAGTGATTTCTCTGCTAACCCTCAAATTTTCATACTGTGGTTATGGATGACTTAGAGTTTCTTTGGTCTTTTAAAACATGACTTCCATGTACGCTAAAGTTGACACGAGCTCCCCATGTTGGTGGTTACAAATACGTGGTCACTTGACTCTTTTCTCTCTTGGAAGGCTTTTTCTTCTGCAGTCGCTCACTCAACAAATGGAGACTCAGTACGCATTTCAAATACTACCACAAATTGAATTATCCTAGTTTCGAACATGCCACTAGTGTAATTTGGGCTTTCCTAGTATATCCTTGGCTGGTTTCCTCCCACTTTGTAGCTGCAAATACATCAGCTTTCTGCAAGTCTGCTTCAGTGGAGTCCCACAGTTCTCCCATGATGTGAAGCTAGCTGAATAGTTAAGGGAAACACAGTGTGAGGAGTAGGGAGGTAGAGGACTGGCCTTGAGAAGCAACTTTTTTTCTCTCTTCCAGGCACTTGGTTTGGTTTTGTTCTAATTGAGATCCTAGTTTGAATCTGAAAATGTTACCTGAGCACGAATTGAACAAAATCCTTTGCAAAGAAGCTCAATTATATGCTCCAAAGAAAGAAGAGACCTAAGGAAAAGAATAACCAGCTAATATAATCATAATTCTGACATTCTTTCATATGAAAGATCATTAGGAAGAGACATCTGTCTTGTCAGTGATTTTCATGAAAAAAAAATTTATTTTCTTATTGATATGGGAATGAATCTTAATAAATAACTGAAGCTGCTCAGCACGCTGTCAAGGTAGCTTTACACATTTCTAGGTGTGAAAAGAGACCATGGGAAGAGTAAGTAGTTGTGTCTGTAGCCTCCACCAAGTGATACCTGCTTTCTTTCAGCCCTTTTACTTTCAACTAAATGTGAAAAAAAATGTTTATCAGCTGAGGTTAAGCTCTGGAATTGAGCAACCGATATAAAAATCAAGCTATGCAGACTTGTTATACATCTAGACCTGTGGGTGGATGTTTCTGCAGTAACCCCAAGGGCCTATTTTATTTTAACTTTTCAGAATAACTCAATGCAATGTTGTGCTCAACATTTATCTATTGAAAATTCATGAGAGATGTGGGAAAAAATGATGACCTCTTCCAAAAAATGTTAGCCTTTCTTCTAAGAAGAACTACCAGTAGAAATTTGCTGGATACACTGAAAAATCTTCTGTTAGCAAAGGACATGCTTTAGATTTCAGTGAGTTAAAAAAAATACCCTTCTATGTTAACTTAGCTTTAGCAAAGTTTAAAATCATCTTTGCTATAGGGAGAAGAATGAAAGCTTTTGGCATGTTCTATCATAAAGCATTTTTTGTAACAAAGAATCATTTTTTAATGATTTAAATGAAGTTTATGTCGCTAGTGGGTGAATAGCTGTGCTACTCAGCATTCTGTAACTGTGCCAAAACATCTGAGATAATCATCTTATAATAAGAAACTTTGAGGCCACAGTTTGGAGGATGCAGTCTGTCGTAGGTTGGCTGCAGTTTTTAAACCTATAGGGACACTGTGTCATAGCACGGGTATGTAGCAGAGGAGGGTGTTTAGCTGGTAGTGGCCAGGAAAGAAAAGGAGTCACAAGGGATCAGAGTTCCCAGAGTCCCTGTTCAAGGCCACATCTTCTTCTCTTAGGTCCTACTTACTAATTTTTCCACTTTTCAGTAATAGCAGCAGCTCGTGTGCTTATGACCAAGCTTCCAAACGATGGGACTTTGGGGAGCATTTCAAGTCCACACTTACAGCAAGCATGGAAATGAGAATTTTACTAATAGTGAACTAGCAAACAAAGCAGATACATTAATTGTCATCAACATACTTCAAAGGATTTAAAGAGTTTTAGAAAAAACATGTATTTATCTCCTGGTTTTATCTCTCCTGTAGTGTTTATTTTCAGTGAACAGTATCGGATATTTTCAGAACTGATCTTAAACAGATCAATGCAAATATATTTGAAAAAACATAGAAATGTCTGTTTCTTATAGGAATGTTCTAATGAGAACTCATTTTGTTTGAGCTGTCTCACAACTTGAAAAATTAATACATTCTTCGTTCTGTGTAGAGGTGAGGTTTTTTTGTTATTCAGAGGATTGAGTGAGCTTTTATTTTTATTTTTTAAAAATAGCTCAATAAAAAGGCAATAAATGGCCTAGACTACTGCACTACTTCCTGAGATCAATGTTTGTAGGTTCATCTCTTCATTGTCAGCCTCATATCAACATCATGTCACGTATGTCAACTGTACTCACACAGTGCTGTGGGTTGGACCTGGAGTGCTACCAGAAACCTCATGTATTTGGATGTAGTGAGATATCTATGGAACCATGTGTTTTGGGAGATGGGGTTTGTCTGAAAGGGGAGGATGCTTGTGTTAAAGGGATTGTGTCAACTTGTTGAGATTGGGGGGCTCCCAGGGCAGAACTTTCAGATGTGTGTTGCTGACTTGTGGGCTAGGAAGCGAGCGAAGGGTACACATTCGGGGTACAGGGGTGTGAGGCAACTGGAAGCTTGACGTAAAGAAAAGACGAAGAAACGTTGTTATAGTTTCTTCCTGATAAAGCTCTGGCCTTGCCTGAGTCTCCAGGATTGGACGGACTCCTGCTTGCCTTGGCTTCTGTCTGCAGAGCTATGAGCAGCTCTCCAGCCTCTGCCTGTGTGCTTCCACTGTTGCAGAGTGCTCATCAATAGACTGTGTAAAACCTTCTGAAACCGTGAGCCAATAAATCTTCTCCTTAATTGTAGATTTCTATATTCTGTCACAGCAATGAGAAAGTAACTAAAACACAAAGCCAGAAGGAGGTTTTTTTTTTTTTTTTAAATCTCTCATTTGAGGCACCTTTCCTTAATTACCAGCCCATGAATCATAAACAACTGGAGCAGAAGTATTTGGGATTTTCTTCCCTTCTGGATTACATAGGACACAAATGAACACAAATATTTAAATTGGCTATTCAAATTGTTGAATTCACAAATCAGGTCAGCCTATCACTGTGTTAAAATCTGTGTAATATGAAGTTTTTAGCTCAAAAAAGTTTCAATGAATTAATGATTATTTTAGTACTAATTTTAGCACATAATTTTATAAGGATATACATGAATTGAGATATTTTCTACCAATCACAGGAAAATGAAGATCATCATTTATAATAAAATATGAACATGAAATGCCACCTAAAATAGAACCCTCACAGAAATTCGGTGTGGTGGGCATTATAATTGACTTCACTTTATAAATAAAAAAGCAGAACAATTATGTATTTCCCTAAGATCATATACCTGTAAAAGTTATATACAACACATATTTTGAAATACATGGTATTCCTAAAATATCAAATATATATGTAAAGGAAATTGCTGGAGAAAATATCTTAGAGAACTTAAAATAAAATTATTAGTAGATTTAATACAAAATAGTCAGGAAACGAAAACTTTCTACCCTACTTTCATAATGTCAACAGGTGATCAGTTTACCTACAAAATGCCACAGTATGTTCACAGTGTTTACCTTTTCTCTGTTCTCTGTCTCAAACAACCAGTGACTCAGTCTTCTTTTCTTTGTAGAGCGCTCAGTTTCTTAATCATTTTCCTACTAGAGCAAATATTCTGCTAAAATGAAACCTCACGGTCAGGATCTTGTTTTCATTTCAAATATTGCCTTCATTTCAGATTCTGGAATGACCGAATGTATTTCTACAAATTTCATGATTAAAAAAAAAACCTCTCACTGACAGTGTGATGGTGGTAGAACATGAAGCCTTTGGAGGGACCATGTTTATAAGAGCAGAGCCATCCTGAATAGAACTGATACCTGTACGAAATGGGCTCCAGAGAGAGGATTTCTAAGTGTACTCTGTGAGGTCACACTGAGAAGCTGACATTTATAAGCTAAAAAACAAGAACCTTGTGACCAAACACAGACTCTGTTGTTAGCACTTCTCAGCTTTGAGAAGTGAGGATAAATACATTTGTGCTCACAGGAGAATTAAGTCTCTGATGTGTTGTTATTACTGCCTGAATAAACTAAGCCAGACTCACGCTTACTCCCTAGAGAAGTGCTTTTATTCCCTAATATGTTACTGCATATGGAGTTGCTTTGCTCTGTTCCTTAAGAATATTGCTGTTAGCTCTTTTCTTTAGGACTTTTGCTTCTTCCAGTAGCCAACCAGCCTGCCGTGTCCATCCTGCAACTCACAGATTTTATCTTAAGTGAAGAGGAATTGTCTTCATGTATAGAATATGGGATACAATTAATGCACATATAAAAATTCCTCTTCAAAAATTTCATTATGCATTAAAAAAGAATCAATGTGGACTGCAATTTGGACACATCCAAAAGTTTTTGCAAATGATATCAGTTTTGCTGTCAGTATAATGTTTTTATACAAGGAATTAGAAGGAAAAAAAAACTTGGAAGCGTTTTTTCTAGATTTTTTTTTTTTCTTGAAAAGACTTTCACTCTTGGCCTCAACTGCCTGACCATACATGTGATGAGAAATCGTACAGTAATTCAGTTCACTCTGCTACCTTTGAGGGCCGTGAGTCACAACCCATCCAAAGTAAGACTATGTTTAAACTTAGTGGCAGAATTGTTTCTCAACTAACAATGTTTATTTACACCGTGTTACAATAGGCTAAGAGAAGGATTTTTGAGTCAGGTATCCTATGTTTCAGATCTGTCTCCATTTTTTTCTTGGTAACCAACTAAATCCGTAATTTGTTCATTTAACATTTATAACATACTGGTTTTATTTCTATATATATATAATTTTATTTTTTTATTTTATTTATTTATTTATTTTGGTAGTACTGTGGATTGAACACAGGGCTTTTGTTCTCTAAAGTATATTCCCGGGCCCATTTTATTGTATGTTTGATGCATTGTCTGTGTAAGTTGCTAAATTACCCAAGATAAATCCGAACGTGTGATTCTCCTGCATCGGCCTCCCAAAGAGTTGAGACCTGTTCCTTTGGGCCCAGTTTACAGATTCTTGAAGAGAAAATAAATTTATTAGTATATAATGAACAACTTAGGAAATGAAAACAAATATTTGAATAGCAAGGCTAGAGATGAACAAAAATTTAAAAAGATAGCTTCAGGGGCCTGGGAAACGTGAAATGACAATCAGATTATTCAGGGCACTATATTTGCGGTGAACCAGATAAACAAGTCAGCAGTTTTTGATAATTTTTTTAATTGAGACTCTGTAGCATGTATGATTGTACCAATATGAATCATACACCCACGTGTTTGCTGGGGAAGTGCAGGATATGATACGACACAATTGCACTAGGTGACCAATGCACCAAAGGAAAATTGGAAGCTGTTACCTCACTACAGGAAAATTGATGCAGGTTCACAAGAGCTACAGGCTTCTATTACACTTGTCCACAATTTAATAAATAGTTTCATTGCAAAGGTTGTTGACTCTATATCACTGCAGCAACCTAAGTTAGATCAATATTTTAAGTTCTCCTGCTTCACGTTTTAGAAATCATAGTGCACCAACAAGTCATTTAGGGGGTTGGTCAACTCAAGTCAGTGATATAAATGAGGCAGGAAACAACGGGCTGACCTGAAGATTTTAACCATTTCATAAATTCGAATAGGAAAGTTTTGTTGATCTTTAAATAATTCATTTGTAGGATAAGAGAAAAACCATCTCTATACAGATAAATTAGGCTATGGATTAAGGTGTGATTTATATTCAGTATGTCAATCCTTTTGACTATAGCCTGTGTGCCTTTCCTGAGACTTTTAGGCGATAAGGTGCTAAGAATTATCAGAGCTGCATTGCTATGCTCTAGGGGATGCTGTTGTGGTTCCTAAGGCTTAAACATCAAAACGTATAACATTGTTTTCAAAGCTGTGTCCCCGTTGTCTGTGTTATTGGTGGTAGAATGTAGAGCAGAGCTTCAGATCATGCACAACAGTCTGGAGGTGGCAACGTGTTGTAATTTCTCTTTTGTTATTGTGACTTAGTATCTGACATCCACAAATTTAGGGGAGAAAAGGGTTTCTTTTTCTTTTTTTTCTTTTTTCTTTTTTTCTTTTTTTTTTTTTTGGGTCAGTTTCAGAAGGTTACAGTCCACTCAGGGGCAGCAGGCAACAGAGGAAGTACACAGCAGAGGCAGAGGTGAAGAGAGCTCCTCATGACATCACAAACAGGAGGCCAAATCCCATCAATTTCACTCTCTCTGCAGAGGAAAAAGCTGTAACAATGTTTCTTCCTTCTTTTATACAGTTCGAGTTCCTAGTTGGGTCACCTACGTCTGGGTGGGTTCTTCCCTGACTCACTGGCCAGAAATTATGCACACTCTAATCCAAGCTGGTTCCTAATTGCCTAATCTAGGTGTGATTTCTAAACTCTAATCCAGGCGTGGTTCCTAATTGCCTCAAATTGACCTAGTCTCTCCAAGGGTTGCACAGGGGAATTTTGTGTGGGAGTCTTATAACTGACTCTCAGTTTTCAATCTAATGTTCACGTTATGTTATTCGTCCGGTGGGCCACAAAAAACAGGATACATCTGCTCTGTGTGCCTGACTTCTTACCACATGGTTATATCTTGGCATACTTTCCTATAGGAATACTATGTAGTAGTTGAGAAAATCACAAGCAAAGTTTTATGTTTACTTTTCATGGAAGAAAGTTGTAATACTTCACTCTTGAACTTAATCTGAGCTTCAGTGTTTATGGAAAAATCATTGACTTGAAGTAACAATAGTTTTTTATTGTATTTTGGGACTTTATAATTTCATGCTGTTCTTGATGAGAACGCAATAGAAAAAAACTCTTGTGTCAATATTGTCTAGAATATTTTTAAACAATACCTACAGAATATCAAAAAATTACCAAAAGAATAAGTAATTTTCATTGTGAATAGAAAGCTTAGTGTAACTGATGTCTCCCATCCTATCTAAGTAAAGATTAAAATGGAAGTCTAGAAGAGGAAGCTTAATTTATAGAACATGTATTAATATCATTTACATTGAACGATTTGAAATTATAAATTTTATTAGTCAAAAATGCTTCAACATTTGTCTATTTCCTGTTTCAGAGTCCAAATTGAACATTCCTAATCTAAAAATCTGAAATTTAAAATGCTCCAAAGTCTCACTTTTTAAGTAACACGATGCCACTCATACAAAATAATGCACTGGGCTATTCAGTTTCAGATATAAAGTCATTTAAATATTTAAGTTTTGCATAAAACATCATTAATTCACCAATCTTGGTTTTCAAAAGCTTACAATATGTGTAGAGATGTGACTTATGATTTTGAAATAAGGGAATCTGAATGATTTAATGCAATTCCTCTGAAAGAAAAGTGATTTAAGACTCTACACTCACCCTAAGAAGATGGTGAGCAAACTAGCTGTTGCCATTATTAACACAGATTTACAAGTCATTTTCTAAAAGCTCTGACCCCATCGATCCAGTGGATTTCTGCATACTCAATTGTAAGGACAGCTGGACATTCTAAAGAGCCTTGGCTGCCCCTTTGTGGTTCTGCTGTGATGACCCTAACCATGATGAAAGCATTAACTCTTACTATTGCTGATAAACAGAAATTCATCTGTGCCATTTTTAGTGGTGTCATTTTGTTATTCTTATTTTGATACCTTCATTGTACAACTGAAAAAATAAATTATAAGCTATTTCAACTCACAACATGTTTTTCAAATATCTATTTCCTCCTTTTCATGGCTAACAAAACTCCAGTTTGAGGTTGGAAGATGTGTCCTGCTAAATATTCCATTTCTTCAGTTCCCTTTATTCTCAGACTTGCCATGTTCTAACCAACAAGACCTAAGTACAAGTCACCAGTGGTTTGTAGAGCAAGCTTGTTTTTATATTGATAGATACTGAGAAGAAAGCAAAGCAAACAAAACAAAAATATCATTGTATCTTTCTTTACTTTACTTGATTTAATTAAGGGCATTTTGTAAGGACACGGGCCTGCAGTATTGTCAAGATGTACTGGAATATCAATAGACTTTCAAAAGTTCTAGTTTTGATATCAACAAGCAATCAGTTGCCTACCCTTAGGTTTCTTCTGAAAAGCAAAATGATAGTGAGTCTATACCTGAGAAAAGAGAAATAATTATGGGTCAAAACCTTTCAAAGTGGTCTTCTACCACTTGTGACCAAGTGAATTCTTAATGGTTACTTTTGTCATTTGAATCTGGTTTGTCCCCTGAAAGGCCATGTACCTATAGGTACTATGTACTATTGAGAGGTGATGTCTGGCTGGCAGGGATGGGTGTTTGGGGCTTGAGCTGGAAGAGTAGCTCCACCATTCCTCTCTGACTTGGCTCTGTTCTGCCATGCCATGAAGAGCCCTTTCTCTGGTTCTGCTCCATCAAGTGGTTCTACCATTTCCAGTTCCTCACTCATGAATGAACTCTGACCTCAAATTGTGAGGTGAAATAAATCTTTCCTCCCTTAAGTTGTCATAAATTTACTTGATCATGTGATTTTAAAAAATTGGAACTTGCTGTAAGAGAAGTTTGGGAAGGTTTTAGGATGCCAACTGGAGAAACTTTGGAGTGCTCTGAGCCCAACTTGATTGAAGATCCTAGTCAGAGACCGAAACATTGATAGAAGTGTGGGTTGGAATACTCAGGCTCAAGAGGTTTCAGACATTGGCAAGTAGTCTAGAAACCATGCGTGCTATGCTCTAGCAGAAATAATGGCAGCTTTTAGCCAACTCTATGGTGAAATGCAGGAAAAAAAAGACAAAAATGATATAGAAAAGCTGGGATAGGGTATATGTGAAAGGAAAGTTAAAGAGATTAGAGTTAAAATGAAGAGAAGGGAGTACTTATAAGCAGGACTAGAGAAAAGATGCCTGCAGAACATCTCCCAGTCAGCAACAAGACCCCACCCTTTACCAACTTCAGCTGGAAAGGCAAAAGAAGTGTCATTTGAGAAGTGTACTGTAAGCCAAATTAAAAAAAAAAAATGCCAAATGTCAGACACTTGGAGTTCAGCCATCTAAGAACTCAGGCCTCTACACTGTTTGTCCAAGGGAGCTAAACTACTACTCAAGGTAGTGGTGAGCTTTGGTGACATTCACACAGTCTGGCTTCACAGGCTTGCAGAGTGCAAGAGTTGTGGATTCACGGAGGGTCCCACCGCATTTTAGAGGAAGGCCTTACATGCTTGGCAGGGTGCCTCTGGGAGGGCAGTGTGGAAACTTGCAAAAGACAAGCCAAAATACGATGGAAAACGTGGAAATTTAAAGATGATGGAAACACGCATTGTCATCTGAGAAAAACTAGACATTCAGCCCAAAGGAGAGAAGAGGGAGGTTGCAGCAGGAAGCCACCCTGAAGATAGGACTACCTAAGCCCTTTGCATATCACTTCTGATGACAGTTTATTCTTTGTGGAAGGAGGTAGACATGAGTCTTTTGGGGGCCAGGGCTGGAATACTTTGGTTTGGATTGAGAGTGTCCCCAAAGAACTAATGTACCAATGCATAGTGTTTACTGTTGTGGGGGGATGTCTGACTGGAAGCGGCAGATGATTTGGTTTGACCTGGAAGAGTTCTTTCTCTGGCTCCAGCCCTGCTGTCTGATTCCACCATTTCTAGCTACCTCTCTTGAAGGAACTCTGCTCTTCTGAAACTATGAGCTAAAATAAATCTTTCCTCTCTAAATTCATGGATGTCAGGTATTCATTTCCAGCAATGAGGAGGTGACTGAAGCAATATAAAATACAAACAATGCAATATACATTTTATTAAAATATATACATAAACATACTTATTTAAAATTAATCATGTATCATTTATATATATATATATATATATATATATATATATATATATATGAGACTATATTTTTAAAGATCAAATAATAACCATACAGATTAAGATTAGGGCTCAGCACATGATAGGCAGCAAATATCGGCTATACTGTAGTAGAAAAGGAAAATTAACAGAACAATAGGAGATTTTAATTTGAAATGTGGGGTTTTTATCTTATGCTAAGGAAATAAAAAGTAAGGTTAGCATTAACTGTTTCACTTAAAACAACTCACACTATTTCTCTTAAACATTCATTGTTGTGACTCATGATGTTTATTCAGCACTCCGTACCTCATAGGTATTCTCCCATGCTTTGTGCATAGGCTGATGCTCTCAAAAAACTTACTTCTGGGGAACATATTCCACAACTGAAACCTGAGTTTGACCTATTTATAGTTACATTGTATTAAACTTATAGAGAGCATGGATGCTGAGTTTTGTTTGCACTTCAGCAAAGAGGAGGTGATTCAGTTAAGACGCTAATGCTTCTTGCCATTCATATTAATTAAGCCTGTTGTAAGTGTATAGTGTTGGTCATGAAAGTGAAGACTCAGCTGATGTTGGACATACCGGGGTAGAGCAGAAACAGTGGGCAATCCAGTCATCCAGGCAGCAGCTTGTGGTAGTTGTACCGAATTTTAATGCTAGGTGTGAACTTTAGCTTTTTGGGGTTTTTTGGCTGTTCTCGGATTGTTCCACTTGACTCACAATCAATGAGGTCTCACATTGGCCTATATAAATACCATTTTCACTCCAGGCTATGAGTGGTATATTGTCTTGACTGACATGCCCACTTTACCACTTAGAATGGAGGAAGGTATTTGCCAAATGGGGAATTAGTGTGTTGTTATCAAAGAGAATGGACTGACGATGGAGTAGCCAAATAATCACCCCTCCAAATTCATAACGGGACTGACAGCAGCAAACAATACAGGGTACTCTGGGGAGACTGTGAAACTCTGATAACTTCCTGCTGTGGCTGGGATGTGGAGTTTAAAGGAAAGGCAGCATCAGAACCCTCGCCAAGTCCCAGACTTGTCTTAGTCAATCCCTACATGTCAGCATGTGGTATTTGTGATATAAAAGAGAAAGCACTGACTTTGCCTCCTTGCTCTTTCTGGTGTGTCTTAGGCATTCTCTTTTATATCCTAAGAAGCTCTCACCTGGAATGTATAATAGGGTGCTGTTTTTCTCCTTGCTTGGAGACTGTGTATACACACATTATGAAATAAAGTGATTGCTCCAGTGTAGAAAACTGGGCCAGGTATCCAATTAGCATTTTTTTTTTTTTTGTCAATTGCCTTATCAAAGACATTTGATGAAACAGTCAAGAGGAAGGACAGCCTGGTCAAGCAGAGGAAAGGGTCGTCTGAGCTGGGAATCAGTATGACAGACAAGTCCTCCACTGGCCCTGATCCATTCTCTTTTATTCTAGCACTTATTTTTAAGGATCTGTGTCTTCATAGTCCCTTCAATCACTTTTTGCTTTTGTTGTTGTGGCTATTGATGATGATTTGATTCTTTCTCTGTGTTTTAATTCTTCATTTTCTATTCCATATTTACAACTGTGAGGTCAATTACCAACTGTGATCATTTCATTGTTGGTAACACTATTTTCTTGGAGCAGAGGATAGCAAAAAAAGCAGACTTGAAATAATCAAGATTAGAGTGGATAAACACTATTGAAGTGGGTGGGTGGCGAGGTGACCATCACAAACTCTGTTGCTCTGTTCCCCAGTGACCCCTAATGCCGTATTTCTTTCTCTGCACTTTACTTCCCTCTCTTGCCTTTAAATGTCACTAGCCTACACTGGAAAGTCCTATTTGGAAGAATGTCCTGTGGCCAATGGGAGTACATTACCAAAAGTGCATGGGAATTTCCATGCCTCTGCCACAGAGAAGCCCTAAACCACTGGGGGTGTATGCATTTCAAGGCACATTAGGATAAAGCTGCCATTATTCAATCAGTCTTTACCTGAAACTGAATGTTTGCTTTGCTTCTTCGCTTTCAAATTCATGTTCAAATTTTCAAGGACAGACTTCCCTGCTGTCTCTGAAACCTGAGATAAAAGTGGCACTGGCAATGAATTAAGATGAAAAAAAGAGAAAGAGGGTTACAAACAATGCAAAGAGATGGGCTCTGACCTGAAATATCACAATTCACGCCCATCCCTTCTTGCCTCAAAAGAAAGACTGAAGTCAAAGATGATAGTCAACATGAGTGGTTGTCAGGGTAATAAGAGCAATTAGTCATTGTTTACTGCATAATTGTTTTTGGGAAAGGGAATGATAGATCATATAACCAGTTTTCTTACATGGTTGAGGAAATTATCAGCCAGGTTTTACCAAAGAAAACTGTTTATTTGCCACTGCAGGGGTATTATCTTTAAAAGAAAGTTGGAAAGGCAGGATCCAGAAGGATAGTGCTAAAATTCAAAAAAATTTGCATGGTGCTAAGATTAGAGCAATATTGCCAAATCTTACTGTTGTACAGTAATGGGTCCTGTGAAGGCTGCACATCTTGATTAAACACATCAGTACTGGTTTTCTACAAGGTGGCATACTCAAAAGAGATGTAGAATATAAAACCTACAAAGTCAGCTGACGGCAGGGAAGCCGGGAGGACCAGTTAGGCTTCAAATGACCTGCTTTTGATCCTGTCATGCTTCGCTTCCTTTCCCTAGCGGGGAGAAACTTTGTAATTCATGTTTGGCACTTGATTACTGTCTACTTATTTTAGCTTACCTTACTAAACCTACTTTTTAGAAATATGTTCCAAAAAGAGTTTTGATAGATTTCATTTTTTTATTTTTCCCCATTTTATTGATATGTATTAGTGCCAGATTTAAGGTTTTCAGTGAAGGTGAGCATGTTGTGCACATGCGTATCTTGTCAAGGTGACAAGGACTTCCCCACTGTCAGTTTGTCCCACCCCCTCCCCTCCCCTCCCTCGTTCCCCCACCCTACCCCTCGTTTCAGTTTATTTTTTGTTTTAAGTTTTATAAGAGTTGTGATCTGGGACTCTCATATCAGAGAGACCATTCGATGGTTCACCTTCTGCTTCTGACTCACTTCACTAAGCATGATGTTCTCAAGTTTTTAAACATGTAGTTTTTAGTGCACTAAGAAGCATGCTCTTAAAAAAATTAAATTCTTTTGAAAGAAACATAATTGGCCTAAGATTTAGATTTTGGCATATTCTTTATTCTTTAGTGTGGGTTAGATCTCTCTGCTTGACAAAAAGACAATTTAATTAGCTGGTCTTTAGACAGATGATAAAAAATACATTTTCAAAGCTGCTTTAATATTAAGTCAAAATAAATTAAGAAACATAAAAAATAACTCTTTTGGTGGGTTTGCTTAGCTGTTAGGTATCATTTTTGATAAATAACACCACTACCCACAAGATCAAAAGCTATTTCCACCTCTGAATTATTATTAATACTAATATGTGCAGTTTTATATTTTTGTGTGAAAATCTCAACTGTGACTTAAGTGTGAGTGCCATATCCTGCAATTTCTCAGCTGCTCAGAAGTGGTAGAGAAAAATCATGTGTTTTTTTCTGTTTATTTAAATATATTTAGTATCAAAAAAATGGTTAGGGATAAAGAAATGCTTTCTTTATGAAGGAATGCATTTTTATATAAAAAAGAAACTCTGCCGAAGTGTTATTTGCAGCTATTTCCAAATTTACCGTTATGGTGTTTTAAAAACTTTTTGCAGTCCCACCTAAGGTAACAGCTGGGATGCATGGAAGAAACAAAATCTAAATGATTTAAAATAAAAATAAGGATTCAAATATGAGAAAATTTTAAAGTAAACAAATATTTATTTGGCTCAATTTTTCTTGTCGTCTACATGAGGAAAGTGGCTTAATTGGCCCTAGTCTTTGTCACGTGTGGTAAACTTTCTAAAATATTGACAGGAACTTTTGCTTTGAAGAGCTTTTAAGAGGAGACCTTGAGGAACTTGCCAAGCATTGAGCTGGTAGGTTAATTGCTTGATGGTGGTAACTACTCTTAAAAATGATTCTACATATCGGATATTATTATCTTCATTTTAAAGATGAAACACCCAGTATTAAGTTAATGAATCATGACTCATCTTGCATAAATATCATTGTTCTCAACCAGCAAAGGTAGACTTAAAATCAGAACCTAACTCAAAAAGCCCACACATCTCTATTTCTTCTAGTACTAAGGCTAATAATTTTGATTTATGTGGACAATAAAATATCAAAGTTATATCAATCATCACTTAATTGAAACAGAGTTTCTTCCTGGTCTGACAATATAATTATGCTATAGTAAACAGGCATTTAAGGTCAAATGTTTGGGATGATTAGTCATTTGAAGTAGGAAACCTGAAGTGATGGAGAGTTTTGCACAGTCACGCACAGGACCTAGTGGCTAGAACAGAACTCTGCTAACCCATGATCACGGTGAGTGTCTCAGAATTTGCATGATCGTCTAGGAAGGAAATTTGCAGAATAAATCACACATGCGCACAGATCGGCTAAATCACTGTATAATTCATGCTACAATTTTTCAATGAAGTCTAAGTAGAACAATTAGCAGTGGAGGCCACACATAGTCCAAAATGTTAAACCTGTAACAAAACAGTCTTTCTCCATGCCTTTCCTATATGACATATTTTACTGAACACATCCGTGGTATTTTGGTCAACATTGATGTAGCCAGCCTAAGAAATTTTTCTAGATACCTGTTAATCTATTAGTTCTTTTATAGCTGAATTTAAGTCAAATAGCCAGTAATGGTGAGGTTTACCAGGAAAAAATGCTTATTATTAATTTATTAAGAAAAACAATGTGCTAAGAACATCATAGAACATTCAGGAAAGCTGTTGTAAAAGTTCATTTCAAATTTAATGTTGCTTCTATATTATTAACAGAAACTTGTAAATGGAAAGAAGCCACAGGAGAATAAAGAAATGACTTTTTGACCTCAAGCAGGATATTGAAGCCTTTGTGCTTAGCCTTATAGAATGCTTTCCAGGTTGAGAGCAAACAAATCCTCATTATTATCACCTCAGTTTCTTCATCTTCCCATTGCCTTCCTTCTCCTCATCACTCTTGCAAGGTTTCTTTTTCTCTTCTGTTCCACTGGAGGATCTTCACTCTAATAAAAGGTCGCATTTTAGAAGTTTTTTCATCCTGGATATTCTTTTTACTGCCTGAAAGCATAGCACAGAGAATTAAGTTTTCAAAAACCAAGTGGTAAAGAAAAAGAAGATTAAAGAACAGGAAAGTGCAACAGAGACAGACTGTGTGTGTGTGTGTTTGTGTGTGTGTGTGTTCTGTGAGGATAGCCATTTTTTTCAAGAATATATGGATATCTTGGATCATATTTCTTTGTTTTATTAATGATTCACTATGTACATATATTACAAGATCATTAAAACCACATTGTCTATTTTATTTTTTCTATGAAACACAAAGAGGACACTCTTTACAATGATATTTTTCTCCCATTGTACAGGCTACAAAAGCTTCTTCAAGAAACAGAATGGAAAAGGAAATCTTGCAGGTTTTTAATGGGACTTAGGAGGAAACTTTGTACAAGGGAAGACACAAATAGTGCATCATTCTCTTGAGACAAAAGTCCAAATGGCAAAAAGTCCAAAATAATATAATCTCCTTAGTGTTTTATTATTATCTAAGTAAGGATAATAATGAAATCATCCATCTCCTATAACAGCCATCAAGAAAAACAATCAAGCCCTGTCACAGCGATATAACAAAGGGGCTTATTTGGGTAATATATGCCTTTAAGATAATGCATACCCTATCCCAGTCTGTATTGAAATTTAAAACGAGGCAAAAGTAAATCTATCCATTGCCTTCTTTCCCAATCATTCACTTTAATCTTCTTTATCAACCAAATCCACCAAATTAAATTATAATGCATATCAACAACTCAAAAAGAACCTTGTCACTTGTCCTTTGTCACTGCAAAAGTAGGATACTCTAAGTCTAATACATGATTCAGATGGGTAATTCAAAATTATTTATATATAACATTCATTTTAACCACTCTGGGGGGAATTTCAAATGTGAGAGATTGAATAAGGAAAGTATGATTCAGTTAAATTAGATTCTGCACAAGTAAAGAAAATGTATGATATAAAAGTATAGATATTTTGTTAGATTACTTTGGAAAATTAGGCTAAATAATTTATATACAGTATTCCCGAATTTTTAGGACCACGCAAACATGCAAAAAAAGCTAACTCTCATATAAAATTTTAATAGAGGAATGTTTAAAATTACAGTTTTGCAAGTGTTTTTTATTAGGGATTTCCATTTTCTCTGATCTTAGTCGCATAGTTCAATTTTTTCCTAAAAAGATATTGTACTTTCTTGTTCTCATGTCTTTCCAGTCTGCATAAACGCTAGTCCTTTTCAACAGCCCAGTTTTGCTCCCTTCAAATTTCACTTTCCTGAATATGCCAGCTAGTGTGAACATCTTTCCCCAGAACTCATGAAGCCTGATTTAAGTTCCTTGCAGGTGGGCTCCATATAACATTTTCATTTCTCATAGCAGCTTTCTTAGCTCAAAAAAGTGGCTTTATAAAAGAAATTATCCACTATGCAACTAAATGCATACAGATATGGTAATGTGTGCCCACATGTGCATGCATGCGCGCGCATACACACATCTTGTTTTCTTTTATATGAAAGCTCTTCAGTCCTGTTTTTCCGTCCAGCTTTGGAATTAAATTATACGCTTGCCTACAAGAAATCTGGAGACTTGCCATACTGTGTTGAATCTTCCCTATAATTGTTTCTTTTTATTCAGCTGGCTTTGAATATTTCCAATCATAGAAATAATTCAGCCCATTGTTGTATATATTCTAAATACTGAAACCTTATGTTAATGCTTTGTCAAAACACATTTATATATATGTATATAAAAATATATTGCATTATAATATGCATTTACATGCATAAGTTCAACAGTTACACACACAAAAATTCCTAGTTTCATGCTGATTTATTTTTAACATATACTTCATTCACGTGAGTTGTTTAAAATTTGAAAATTGGTATAATTACAGAAAATAAAATATTACAATAACTCATGCTATTATTACACATCTGAGTTCTTGTCAAAACAAAACAAAATATATACCTTAAATATATATTTTTATGAATTTATTAGGAAACTTTAACAGAAGTTCTGAAGAGGAAGTCCAAAATGGCTGCCTCCGCATGTGAGAACTAGCACCTTTAATAATCGCTCAGATGTGAGATAGAAGTAAAACAGTCTGAGACTGTGGGTCGGCTGATGTGAGTCTGCTTCAGGTTGATGTACAAAGGTAATAGCAAAGACCTGAAGCCAGTAGCAAATTTCCTATGGAGATCTGTGATATGCAGACAAGAGCAACTCATTGTCTAGAGATGATGGCAAACCAGAACTCTCTGAGAAGAAGCTGTACTAATTTTCCTTCTTCCTTCCTTTATATTTAACCTGCCATTCTATTGGTTGGCCACCCATATACCCATATTGGTTGGACGTTCCATTGGTTGTTCAAGTTGACATGATGCTTCAATAGTCATACGTATTTATCAGAAATTCTGTAATTTAGTTCAAAATGTGAAGGTATTTCTTCTATGTTGATGTTTATGTATTAAGGTTAGAAGGATTAAGACAAAAGTTACATTTTGTCATATATAGTGTACTCTATAAAAGTGAAATATACCAAGACAGAGGACATCAGATTAAGACAGAGGATATCAAATTTTTTTGGTAAAGAGTCAGACATCCAGTTTTGAGAACCATATGGTTCCTACCACTGCCTTTCAGTTTCACCATTGTATGGTAAATGTCATCACAGATAACATGTAATTGAATAAGTTTCATCAGGCAGTTGTGTTCTGATAAAATTTTATATATAAGACAAACAGTATGTGTATTTGGCCTAGCATGACCGTAATTTGCCAACCCTGTTTATTTGGAAATTACTCCCAATGAATAATTTAGATCACTGTCCTATCAACAAAGCCGGGCGAACCAGTGCTTATTTTGCTTGAATATATATCTATTATGCAAATATTGTCATCTTATCATGATCATCGATCATACTTCACCACTGTGAATTTGGACAATATCTAAGAAGACATTTAAGATTTTGTAACAAACTGGCCCTGTGGCCCATTTCTGTAAACCCTGTTCATAGAGAGCAGTTCAGACAGGAAGATCTCAACTTTTTAGTCTTGCCTGGGCAACGTAGTAAAGTAGTGAGTCCCTTTACCAAAATCATCTGGGGATGTAGTTCAGAGCAAAGACCCTGAGCTTAATCTCCAGCATCACAAACTAAAAGAAGTATCACACATTTCGCCAGCTAGAAAGCAAAAGCAAGTCAGTGCACAATATCTGTTTTAGAATATGAAGCACCAGATACATATGCAAGCATGTACACACTTGCTCGTGGAAACTTACCCTTATTTTCCTGTCTAGGGAGTCATGGACAAAAATATGTGAATACCCTTCTTAATAGTAAAAGGCACACCGAGATACTCATGCCCTTATTCTTAAATGTTCTGGAAGAAACAATGTCATTGCTAAATGCCTTACTGTTAGCAGTCCAGGATTAGTATAAGAAAATGTGATTTCCAAAAATTGTGCTGAACTATGTCTTAGAGGAGGATAAATATTGGCTTAAAATCAGAGTGTAGATATACTTTCTGTTATTCTTTTATATCCACCCCTCTGCTGTAGCAGATCTCTGGTACAGTTCATGACTTTGATACACCTAAAACTTATTCCTCAACGATGATGAAAGATTTATGCAATCCATATAATAAGCAAGATCCCCATTTTGAAATTTGGCATCTGATTAATATTTTGTTTTAGAAATAGCAATGGGAATAGTGGGTAACATTTTTTTCAGCCTAATCATTTAATTAACAAAGTAAACATAGGAAAGTCCCTTTCTTCTCTAACCAAGTTTTCCAATAAGTTCAACACTGCCTTCGTTAGGTAGTGAATGCATCAAAATTCTGTTTAAAGCGCACACATTGTTCTAGAAAAGTTTATGAACTACTGAAAATTTTGCAATAGAAGCAGCTCTGGATAGTCACAGACTCCATATCTGTATGTCTGAGCATTTGACTATGACAAAGGTGTACACACATTTAGTGTAATACCAACTATAATTACCTACGAAAAGCACAGTGCATTATGGAAATTAATTTGTAAGTAAAACCGCAAACATAGCTGGTTTTAGAAATTTAATCAATGCCATCAGTTCCCAGTTTTTATTAATGTGTTTGTTTATCAACAAATTTCCCTCAGTAATGGTTTCATTTTTGTCATTGCATACCTGTAGCACATGTTGTTTAATTAAAAAAAAAGGTCTCATTTTCCATTCCATAGCTGAGGGGAAGGTGCCCATAATCTACCTTGTGAGTTGTGAATACCACATATACATTCCTGAAGCAAGCACAATTCCTGTGTCAACATGGTATCCAGATTGCCTGGGCAAGGTATAAGTTCATCTTCTGCCCTAAGGAACCAGAGACTAGTGTACCAGAGAAATATATTTATTGAGAATATTGATAGGAGTTGTTCTTCTAAAGAATTTAAAACTAAAAATTCCAAAATAAGCAATATATGCTGAGTGGACACCTCCTGCAATACTGCCACAAAGTTTGACAGTCGCATTGCCTACACGGGGAAACTGAGAAACAGTGTTGGTGAACCCATTGTTGATGGTCATAATTTGGAGATGACATTCATGAGACTAGCACCAAAATTTCCTATGCTATTTATCATCTATATTTGATCAGCTGCAGATTGAATTTGTATTTTCACATGAGAGAAACATCTTCCTTATTTGTTGATTAATAATTTCATCTTAAGAAACTTTTAAGACATGAATGCTTAATACAAGTATTGATTTCCTCTTTAATATAATTTAGAAAGTTATAGTAAGGTCCGATATTCAAAAAATTGTGATACTTTGAGCCCTCAAAAATGTATGAGTCTGAGTTTACTATCACTGTATTTATTAAAAGCCTATAGTTAGCCTATAATTTTCCCCAAAATTGAATTTCAGTTATTGTGTTTCTGTAGCATTTAATTTAGCAAAATATGTAATTAGGATGAAACCAAGTGAATTACCACATTTTAGTGACCAGGTGAAGATTTATCATTGATATGAATAATGCATGTAATAGATTTGTCAAATACCTAATATATCAGTATATCAAAAATAGTATCCTTAATACTATCTCTCTATCTATACATTCATATATTATTACTATCTGACAGTTATCACATCACTTTGTTTTGTAGATTAAAAAGACAAAACAATATGATATAATTTATTAATACTATTACTTTTTCATTGTAAAGCAATTTAGTCTCAGTCTAGTGATCAACACGTAAGAGAGTTCTTATATAACATGTCCTTTCTCTAATGACCATATTTTTTTTATTTCCCTCAACATTCAAGCAGTTCCTATGAAGACCTGATCTTTTCAATGTCTGTTAACTGGGTGTAATTTTATATTGGGAGGTTATAATAATAATGCAATATTATAGTATAGAATATCAAATTTTATGTAGCGGTTATAATTTAAGCAATAAAAATGTAGTTACGTTCCTTCCATGCTGGCTACTTTGCAGACAACATAATTTAACATGGATGGGTGGGTGGGTGTGATGATAAATCCTTGGTGGATATATTTTTTTGTCTTCCAATATACAAAAGAAAATAGGTTTATGATATCTGATGTTTCTGTAGCAATTGCACTGGAAAATTACAGCGCCCCATTCCTCTGGTCATGTATCTATGTGTACAATGATTCATTCTCTGTGCTTCAAACAGAGCAATAATTGCTCAGCACATGCACTTGTTTAACTCTTCCTCAGAATCCTCCTGTGGATCCCTACCACATTTAAAGTAAAAGTTAAATCATGTTTGTTTGTGTTCTCTGCAATTTAACTTTAATTCAATTTTATTTTTAAAGATAGGTAATTCACACACAGTTTACTCTTTTTGGTGTATTCTCCTGAGCGCTTGATAACTGTTGTGGTTAGGATCTGGAGTGTCCCCCAAAAGTCTCACGTATTTTAATGGAACCATGTGGTGTTGGTGGATTGGGGTCTGGTCTGGAGAGGTGGATTGCACTTAAGTTAGGATTAACGGTGTGTAGTGGCCACACCTGGATGCAGGAGGGACTGGTTAGCGGTCAGAGACCTGAAAGGATACATAAGCTGCACCTGCCTTCCTGGAGGACGGGGGACTAGTCTCACCTAGCCTCAGCTTGTCTTCCTGTTTGTCCGGGAACGCTGCCTCCACCTCTCTCTGCCATGTACTTCGATTATTGCCGGCCACCCGTGAATGGACTTTGACCTTCGAGACTGTGAGCTAAAATAAACCTTTCCTTTCCTGAGTTTGTGGGTGTCGGGTATTGAGTAACAGCAACGAAAACGTAACTAAGACAATAAGGTTGTATTGTAATGTAACAATTACTTCATCAGTACTTAAATCCTTTCTTTCTTAGCTAGCTTTCTGTTGCCTGATACCTGCAACTTAAAGGAGTGAAGGTGCATTTGGCTCATGGTTTCTGAGGTTACCATTTACGATCAGCTGGCTCCAAGGTAGAGAATGCCGTGGCAATGCAGGCTGGGAGTGGAAAGTTGCTGACTTCATGGCAGCTAGGAAGCAGAATTATTATGGGAGAGACAGAGTGGAAGGGACCAGATAGAGTCCCAAGTTCTTGCCTTCATGGCCCCCCAGACTCACTCAGAAGTGTGTTTTGGTGATTTCCCTAGTCATCTCTCAAGCTAAACAAATTCACAATCTCCGGGAGTGTCCAGCTGTTTGGCCTATCTGGGCCTTAAGGAATAAAGCAGAATTGTCTTGGACTACATATAGAGTAGTTAATGTATTTAAATAACAAAACTTCTTTTTAACATTTTTTAAAGTGCAAGTTTAATAATTAATGAAAGTTTATTGTTTGATTTAAAACAATCAATGCCCATATTCATATATAGGTAGATTAAAATAATACTGTTGTTAATTGTGTTTTAGTCACAAAGGCATATAGTACAAGTCGCGTCTGATACAATTACGTGCAGGTTTTCATTTGCTTGTGAGTGGCAGATGCAGGAGGCGGAGTTAGCACTCTGTTTTAATCATGCTGTTGGCTTGAGCTTTCACATGTGAGTCATAAAAACGTGTCACTGAAAGTCACATAATATTTGGAAAAGTTTGTGATTGTGTGGGGCCATGTCATTCTCCAGGGTAACTTGGAGCTTGCAGAATTCAGCGTGGACCCACCTGATTAGATGTGGCATCACTATTGCTGTCATTTGAAAATGCACCTGCTACTTTTTAAAACTCTTTCCCAATCCTAACTATTAGCAACCTCTGATATTTGTTTGTTTTTAATTTTGACTTTATTAGAATATCCTATAAATGAAATTAGGCAGGTTATGGCATTTTAGTATTATTTTACACTTAACATTTGTGATTTGAGTGTGTCATTGCTTGTTCACTAGAATGAGCCATTTAGTTGGTATTTCTGCATAATATTCCATTGTATGCAAGGACAGAGGGCTCATTCAACATAGGGCGTTCTGAGTAAGAGAAAATTCTAGCAACAGAGAACAGGGTGGTGGGGACAGATAAAGAAAATGCAGTGTCCACCTGCAGAAGGTGGCTTCTCAAAATTCCCTTGGAATTTGGACTGTTCTTTCACTGGTGGTGGCTTGAACAATATTGCGTGCATTCAAACCCATAGATGTGGTTGTCTGAAGGATCAGTTTACCGAATGTGAATTGAAAATGATAAAAACCCTGATACAAAAATAGTTTAATAAAAGGTAACACAGATTGAGTTAAATATAGAAGGTTTAACCATATGCTCCCAAAATGCTTAAGAATTCCATTGTTTACAAGTTCTTCAAAAGCGCATAAGATGACATGAATCCTTTAAATTTAAAACATGGCTGCATTTTCCTTACATTTTGTAGAAAAAAAGATGATGTTCATCTCTAAAGACATCCTTGAAGAAAACCATTGTCTGTCTTTAAAATTTTTATCGTTGACTACATTTAGATGTATTTTAGTATGGATTTATGAAAAGTTTGTTAAATTTAATTTGAGATTAGTCTGATTTTGATCATCATTTAGGTTACTTGAAATTCACTTTTTGAATCTTGCTAGACTACTTGATTTCACATAAAATAATAGGAAGCAAATATTGGTAATTCCACACATGGCTCCAGATTTCCTCCTGAATGGACAGCAATGTACTGTGCTTTCAAGCTTGGAAAATGTCTACCTCTAAGAAAGATATCTGGATCAATAATGTCTATACATAACTTCACCTACTCAGTTTTGCTCAGATTACATCTGCCAGTGAATTGTCATGGTGGATATTCATATATTTCTTATATTTAAATATTGGACTGCAATCCTGTGCAGTTTTGCTCACCTCAAGAGATCTTGATTTTTAATTATTTAAGCATCTCTAACTCATGTTAATGTGAGGCTTTAATTGTTATGTGAGAGACAGATGCTTTTGCTTAGAGTTGTTGCACTCTCAGAGGATTCCCTGTTAATATTATAATTATCTTTGCCATAAAAATAAATAATCCACATGAATGAGAGTTAAATTCATCTATAAAGAAGAACTAAGACCCTAAGTGTTTTATTCTCTAGATTTATGACAGATTATATGACTTTGATAAATCCTAAAATTAGTTGGAATAACTACGTCCAAAGCCCTGGTATGTTTACTTTGTTGATAAAAAGAAAATGAATCAGAAATCTGTTTCTGAAATCTCTGGATTTAATAATTAATCCACAGAGAGTATCAGGTGAGTAAGTAGTGATACAGTTGAAGGAACCATTGGATTTCTGGTGAGAATCTAACATTTGAGATGCGGTGGTGCTTTTTCTCTGTCTGTACGCCTCTCAGGCACCAACATACTTTGGAAATAGTTTGTAGGAAGCCATACTTGTTAATTCTCACAACAAAAAAAGGTATGAATCACAAGATAGAAGATACTGACACTGCCATAACATCAAAAAAAAAACGAAATGACATACACTGATTTATATCATGAAAAATTTATTTTAATATATCATTCTTTTTTTTTTACTATTAGACATATGTATAAAGTTTCATCTAAGAAACCGGAGTCAGATTCCTCGTGCCTCCCTCTTCACTGGTAAGTGCTCACTTCCGCATTTGCATTAAACATTTTTGTGCAGGTCATTTCAGCAAATATTTACTGACTATCCATTCTGATTGAGAAATTCTTTTACCATAAAAGAACACAAATATAACCAGTGAAATCGCTCTTCTTTTATGATTTGAAAGCAAAATTGCACCTATTGTGATAATTATTACTTTTTGAGGTAGTGCATCATATGAATTCAATGTGACTGGGAGAGTTTAATGGAGAATATTCCTTGGTTCTAGTTGAAGAGACTAACAAAGGTTTTAGGAAGGAAGTTCCATGGGAGATGGAAAGTTGAGGACAAGTGACACTCTTGTCATGTGAACAAAAAGTGACAGAGAAAAGAAAAATTAGGTCTCTTTTTAAAAATTGAATTAAAGGACCCAGGTATGGAAAGAAAAGGTGATATAATAATTAGTCACTTGCAGATCCAAGACATTAAATATCAAATTGTGTTTTATATAACAAAATTCTAACTATAGACTTTGAGAAGAATTAATATATGATATTATCAGGTAATGTACACCCAGACATACATAAACACACCAATGAAACATGTATGTATTTATGTCAAGTATGCATTATATATAAAAGAGAAATAGAGTGCTACCAATTTAGGAGAAAAATATTTATTGTTGGTAAGTTTGGATAAATGTGTTCTTTCAGTCATCAGATACGTACATAGTTATGTATGTATATATACATATCTGTATGTCAGAGGTAGTCATCATTATCTTTACATGTAGGACAGTGAAGTAAATACAGGGTAATTGTATAATACCAAAGTTGCATGCTATTTTACTAAAATTCATTTGTTTCTCTGAGTATAATTTACTAGTGGACTGAAACCAAGGCTAATGACAGTGTTTATATCTTTGATAGGTTTGTTAAATTACCGGAAATAATATGTATTTAAGTTAACCAGTTAGGGGAAAGCAATAGTGTCTTTTATTTCATATCAAAAATAGTATTTTAAGAGCAAATCTTATAAGTAGTTTTTTAATACCTTTACACTAGCAAATATAACCAATTAAATTTTGATAACATCTTGTTCCATCAAGAAAGAAATTTCTTTCACCTTCAGTTCAGTGGAAGTCAAGTTTTATGCAAAGTAAATGACTAAAAAGAATGTCACCAGCGCCCTTTCACCCATCTTTTTTCACATATTTCTGAGTGTCTTCTATTAGTGGCCCATTTACAATTGATTCTGTCTGCAGATTGCACACCCAGACAGTGATTAAAATAGGTTTCTAATAATTTTTGTGGATTCCTGGTAGTTCTTTTTGTTTAACGTTTTCTTGTCATATAGATACTTAAAAAACACTGTATCTTGTCCAGATTATATCCTTTCATAAATTAAATATATTTATCATTCCTCTTTAGTTAAAATAGTGGGAAAACCCATGAAAGTAATAGACAAAAAGAAAGAACAACCATAAAAATTATTATTATCTTTGTGGGGGAAAATTTGTTCTCATTTTAGGCAAGTGCGGACAATAGGCTATTTTTCAGGTATTTATTTTTCAGATATAAGATTCAAAGTTCAATTTAAGAAAATATGTAATTCAGATGGACAATAGTGTTAAGAACTAGCTTGAATATAAAGTACTTTAATATACTGTATGATTTTTAGTCAGGTATGTTATTATAATCATAACAAATTATAAGCACCACTTACTTATTTTAAAACCCTTTTATTGATAAAATAACACAAACTAGCATTGGTCCTCTTGTCTTTTTCTAAGGACTTGTGTGAGTTGAGAAAATTCTTGTGAAGAGAGAACAACTCAATCTTGTGAAAGACCTGAAACACTGTAACTAGAATAGACTTTGAAGATAGACTTGAAATGTAAGCAAAAGAGATTTGCATGACTAGAAATGAGGGCTAGACATGAGAGAATCAGGAATGAAAATAATTACACATAACCAGAAACATAAACATACATCGCAATTTTTGGTTTTGGGATTGTGTCCCTTCTATCAAAAAGACAAAGAAAATCTTCTCTCCCTAATTGTCAACAGGGACTTCACAGATGTTTGATGATGTAAGTCAATAAGGGACTATACAAGAGGGTTGAACTTGTCTTGGTGTGAGTAATATCCTTATTAGAAAAGAAGAGACACAGATAGACATGTGTAAAAGAACACAAGGGGAAGACAAACACACTTGAAGAGGAAACATCTGCCTGGATACGCAAATGAGGTTTGGAATAATGCCAAGTGATAGCCAAGGAATTTCCAGGATCGCTGGACACACCCGGAAGCTAGGAAATACATATAAAAGTCTTTCCCTCAAACTTTCAGAAAAGCCACCAATCCTGAAAATTTAATTTTTAACTTCCAAACTCTAAAAGAATAAATTTCTGTGATTTTTTTTTTAAACCACCATGCTTGTAGTCATTTACTGTAGGAATCCATGGAAACAAAGACACCGTGTTTAATGAATACTGTTTTACAGTAGTCAAAAAGAATACAAGAATCACACACAGTAAGAAACAGTGAGAAAGAAAGGCAAACAAAAATAGTCACGGTGTCATCAAGCCACAAAGCAAGGCCCTTCACATATATGAATACAGAAGTGACCTTCTTGCAATTGTTTATTAAAGGAAGCATGATTTGCAGAGATGATTGAAAGGGGGAAATTTTGAAAGGTGAAAAGTTATAGCTATGTAGGCCGACGAGAAGATTCCTTCAATTTTCTACTTGAGAAATAATGAAGATTTATACTATTTATTGTTAGACATGAAATGCCCTCTGTAGATGAACATTCTGTATCAGACACAGCCTAAAGAATGGTCTTCTGATGACTTTTGTCCATCTAGAGTGAAAGGTTTCAGTGATCTGTCCAGAGTTGCCTTTCCAACTTCTCTGCCTGTTAAGACCCTCATTAAAAAGATGGACACAGTGAGATCTATCTTGGTAATGGCAAAGATAACGGCTTTGATGAATGGGGTCTTAAGGGTTAGAGAATTCAGATTCCCATTAGAGGATCCCCTAGCCAACAATCGAGCTTGCATAGATTGTCCTCAATTGGATAGACCATAACTTCATTACTACTAGCTGGGAAAAGTAGCCTGGAATTGTAGTTAATACCTACGTTTGATCATTTGTAAATGCACGTTTCATAGCTCACAAAATATTTTTTTGGGGGGTGGAACAAAAAGTTTATGTGAGATGTGAGCTTGAGTGTTAAAGTAATTTGAAAAACTAGTTTCCTCAAATTAGATGAAATGGAATGGACACATGACTGTCAATAAATATTTCATCTTTTTTGCCATGTATGTAGTCACTAAAAGTTTCATTCTTAAAGAAGTTTATGTTCTGTTACCTTGTGAAAATTTAATTTATGGCCATTTTATTATGCCCTGAACTGCTATTGAAAGAAATAAATACCTAGGAACCACTTATTTCTGTTTTTTAGGGTTTTAAAAATTCCTAAGGAAATTACCATAAATAGTAGAAACAATCATTCTATATGTATCACATGATAACAGAATTATAATTTTATAATGATAATAGTTGTTGACAGATATTTTATAATACCTGAGAAATGCTTGCAGTTCGCCATGAAAATGTAGACCATACTTCTCCAGAATAAATGTGGAAATAGAAAACGGGGTAATCAGCATATTTTATTTACCCACCTCTGTTTTGTATTCTGTGCTCTTTTTTGCATTATATTGTGATGAATCTTATCAATGAAGCAGTTGTCTTTGTTCTTATTTTAAGAGCAGTTGTGTCAAGCAAACATTTCCACTCACTGAAAAATTTTCAGGCATCTTTAGGTCTTATTTTGCATGTCTTAAGGATTCATTATTAAACTCCCAAGAACAAACGGATATGGTTTGAAGTCAACTGAGTTTTGTGGGCTTACCCAGATGCCACACAAAATCATCTTTGATGGATCATTTCAGAAACAATAAATGTATTACTAGCTAAGGAAACCGGAAAGATATTTTGGCAGTATGTGAATGATAGATATAGAGGTTACAGGTGGAACCTGTCCATCACTGTTAGCTTTATCAGCATTCAAAATAAGTCATTCTTGCAGAACTGCAATGTTTGTTTCGGTTTCGTTGAAATGATTGACATGAATATGTCAGCTGCCTAGCTCAGTGCTCAAAATTCCATGACATTTCAAATAGGAAGCAGAAGTGGGTAAAGGAAAAACAATCCCTTCGCATACCCATGTGCATTGTGCAATTACCTGGGGAGCATTTAGTGTGGTGGGGACAAATACTTTCATCATGTTAGATAGGAACAGTAATATTGGTAAATATATGAAATATTCCAAAGAATATTCTAAGAAGAATAAGCAGGAAGGTCAGCGCAAAATGTGAAACTGTGAGTATGCAGGCCGTACCTGATTTATTTCATACAGCTAAATAAGTAGGTGCACACAGAGATTCCAAAAAGATGAGGATTGATTGATTCTAGTATGACAGTGTTCTTTTCTATAATTGAACATAAAACCATCAATCAAAGATGCAAGAAATTTTATTAAAGAGTCCAAATTTTGTTAGAATTGATTGTAATAAAAAAAAATCTTGCCATAGGGCTTTTTGAGGTACATCCAAAAGAAGAAAAATGTTTTTCCATTTTCAAAGGCAAGTTCTTTGCTTTCAGTGACTATAATCAACTATCCATGAATAAGGCAAGAAAAATAAAAGAAAATAGACCATTTGTGTATATTGGTGTTCAACTCAGTTTTGACCCAGAAGAAGAAAGCACTTTCCATTTTCCACCAAAACAAATCAGTTTGTCTCTTCTTGGAATTTTAAAATTTGAACCACATATTGTGTATTCTTCTGAGTCTGATTTCAGTGAAAAGTGATGAAGGATTTGGTCAGTATTATTAAACGGAAACATTGTCAGACACCAAAGTTGGGTGGCGCTGTGCTGCGGACCAAGTATAATCACAGAGTTCTAAGTAGAAGCTGCGAAGCCAGGGAGCCAATCAGAAGACATCTGCTTATAGATAGGAAAGAAGCAGTGAAAAGGAGTATAAAAGACGTGCAGTTGCTGACTTTGTATATGCAAGAAGAGGTCATGAATCTTGACTTTTTTGAAAATGCAGAAAAATACATTTCTTCCTGGAGTAGCTAGAAAAAAATCCCCATCTTTCCAAAAACTTGATTTAGTCCTACAGATATCTATAATTATATTAAAAAGCTGTACTGTTTTAAGCAATTAAGTTTATAATGATATGTCGTAGCAGTAATAATAACATCATTTGTGGGCTTGGCAACTTCTGCTGTTGCCAATCTTCAATTTATTTCATTTTATTTTTTTATTTTTTATTGTATTTTATTTTTAGAGGCTATGCAATATTATAATGTGTCATCTGAATTTGTGTGTCTCTGATGAAAATTATTCTGAACACATTTTAAAATTATTTCTAGATATTTATATTTTTTATGTGCAGAGTTGTTTTCAAGTTTCGTGTTTATTGACTTGTCTATTCTGTTGTTTATTAGAAGGAGCTTAAAAATATTTTAGTTCAAATTCTGTTATATGTGTTGTAGGTATTTTTATCCAGTCTATGTCTTAGATATTGTTTTAATTAATACCATTTTATGATTGAACTTTAGTTTTTAATTTTTGTCAATTTCAATTCTATGTTTTTTATTAATGTTTTTGTATCTTATGATATTTTGTTTATCTCAGTTACTAAGTTGTCAGTTATTATGTTTTCTTTTAGTAGGTTTATGGTTCAGGTATATGGTTAAATTTATGATTCATCATTCACTGTTTATCTTTGTGTCTGGTGGAAGCTGAGTCAAGTTTTATTTTTCTTACCCAATATAGTCATCTTGTCTCAAAATCACTTATTGAAGCTTTTATCTGTGAGCGAGCTTTCCATTACTGCAACAAAATACCTTGTATAATCAATTTTAAAAGAAGAAAGGATTATTTTGGTTCATGATCTCAGAGGTTTCAGTTCATGTTTGATGGACCCAGTTGGCTTGGTCCTTCAGTGAGACAGCAATTCATGGTGAGAATTACTGGGTAGAACAAGCAACTCACGTTAAGGTTGGCATAATAAAGACAGAAAGAGAAGGATCCATTGTTCTAATATACCTTACAAGATCATAGCCCTGGTGACCACTAAACCCCACCTAATAAGGATCTACAACTTCTCAATATCACCACAGACTGGGACAAAATTTCACCTGGTAGTTCTTTGCAAGAAATTACAGATCCAAGCTGTAGCACTTTGCATCACCTACTGAATGTCTTACTAACCAGAAATTAACCCTTGACTAAAAATAATCTGAAAGTAGTGTAAAACATTGTTTTTATTTTATCTAGTGTATGTAATGAAAAGTTCACACAGAAACTTATTAGAATCTAATTAATTGTAGCTATATTTTAAAACATTCAATGAATTATTATAACCATTTTGAAGGTTTTTGGAGATCGCTGACAGAAAAAGCATATGGTTGAAGAAATTGTATTTTTTGACCAGATGGTGCTTTTTTTTTTTTGTGGTGATCTTGTTAGAGACAAAATGTGAACATGAAAACTTAATGAAAAATTATTCATGATAGTAGGGAATGAATGTCTTAGCTGTTGAACCATTTTTAAATTCTGAGATGAGAACCCTAAAAAGGCTTTGCCAAAGTCCCGAAGTTTTCGGCATTGCCAAGAATTTTCTTAGTATGTGTGGACGTTTCTACAAGGACAGAGGCGCTCAGGTGATTAAGATTCAACACATTGAGCTGCGATGCTAAAACTTTTGAAGTACAACCTCTGTGGGCATTTCTTTACCTGTGTAATTCCTGTTTTCACTTTTTAAATTCATATTTCAAAAGCTTCTCCAATTATAGTATTTATTATTGACCCCAGGCAGAATAAATTTGTAGGGGTAGAAAAAATGCATGCAATTTTTTCTCCACGGACGACGCATCCTGGTATTCTTTTTCCTGGGGGAACACAACTCGGGGGAATCACACAGACAGGCTTTTGCCCTAACAGCACATTTTAACTGAGTAGTACATATTTAAGGTTCTGTACTGTGTCAATTTCTCCTTATGACACATTAAATTTTCTAGATTTTTCTAAAGTAATATCTCTAGCTAATGAACAATATCGTTTTGCTTTCAGTGCATTATTATTTTGCTCTTTCATGTCATAGTTTAGCTTTGTTACCTATCAGACTGGAAATCAAAAAAGGAAAGAAATCCCTATGAAATTCACAGGTAAATGATCTTCTGACCCATATTAATCATCACATAGAGCCCCAGTTACTGTAAGTGGAATTTTTTTTTTGCTGTAGCTACCTGGACATGGTCCCAGTAATTACTCTAATTTTATGTGTAGAGGAATAGGAGAAGGGAAAAAAAGCAGCAGTGTTACCTTGATCTGTTACCACATGTATGAAACTATGACTAACTTGTTACATCATGTGTGACCTTTTGACTGAAAGAGAGTAACTTTGATGCTCCGGAGAAGTCACTAGGGTTCTGGGAAAGGCAAGCAAATGAACTAATCTGACGTCAAAGGCCACAAAAAAGACTTTCTTCCTATAAAAAGCAGACAAGGTCAGGGCTCATAGATTCCTCCCACGACTGGAGTTAGAGGAGGCTCACTCCTAACTTCCAAAGACTCATTTATCATTGCAGCTCAAGTATGATAGACTTGGCCAAAATAGCCAAAGCTTAGCTTTGTCTTATCTAAGCACAAAGAAAGGCAAAAATCCACCAACAAAATGCATTTTTCTGAAATCTAAAGTAAACTTGCTTTATTGTCCTTTAGTAATTTCGCTATTTTTATTATATTAAATATAATTATAGTCATGATATTTCTTTTCTTTTAATGTTTACATTTAATCATACTACTTTAGTGAAAGTAAATACACACACACACACACACACACACACACACACACACACATATATATATATATATAAATATTCCTGAGCTAAATTCCTTCACATGTTATCCTTAAGTAACAGGCAGATATTAAAATGATTATTGGGATAAAATAAATTTAAAAAATGGATAAGATGTGGCTAAAGTGACAATGCTTGGGAAGGGTACCATGTGCTCCAGGCAAATTGAAATGTGAGTTTTTATTCATAATTTCCTGGGTGACTTTTGAATGATTATTTAATTTTCTAATGCCTTGATTTTAATAATACAATGAACTACTACATGCAATTGTTAGTCCAACACAAAGGACATTACTATTACTCAATAAAAATGGTGTTTGCTTATCAGTATTACTAAAAATTAATAGTTGTACTAACTTTCACTCTAAGTATGTAATATATTTTCATTATATCCATTATGAAGCTTCATTAGGTACTTATGAATTTATAAGTGATAACTGAAAGCTCTGAAAATATATATAAATGCTCATTGAATTATAGTGGGACTGCATCCCCTTATAAACCCATGAGAAACTGCATATAGCATCAATCAAAATGCACTTTGTACATCTATCCTACTGAACTCATTTCCTAGCCTTGCCAACCATAAATATGCCCCAAACACACTAACCTACAGCCAGGCAAAATAAATGAACATAAAACCTATATTATAATGAAGTATTAACTACTTCATTTCTTTATGTATTGTAGATATGATGAGATATGAAAACACAAAACTGAATATCAAAATATACACTGTAGACTTCGAGCTATTTTCCATCATGTTTTCATGGAGCTGTGGCTTGTTAGGACTGCCCAGAATTACCAGTCTGAGAAAACACCAAAACAAAGACTTTGAATTACTGTTTTATGAAACAGATCACTTTCCTTTCATGATGAAGTTGAAAAAGTATTTGCATCACGAAACAGGAATTACCTGATGTTTTAAGAAATAAGCTTACACATAACCAAGTTGTGTTTTGGTAACCCACTTTTTTCATGTGTAAGTAGTACTATGCGTAAGATTATTTAATTTCATCCTCACGTAAATTCATGAATATGAAGAATTAGGGCATTGAACTCTTCTACATATTTCTGAATATTGCTATGTTAAAGACAAAAACCAAGAGATTCACAAATGTCTTAGTGAAGCGCATGACATTTCCATGTAGTGCGCACATGCTCATACAGACCTAGGCGCTCCTGCTGACCCTTTGCACTCTTACCCCGGCCACACTTTGTAGGGTTGGCTGCAATCGCAGCATTCATGCAACATGACCCGTGCGCTTGGTGATAATGCAGGTTCTTTGGCACCCAGGAACATCACGATTCTGAGCTCTCTCGTATTTCTTTCATCATAAAATGCTTCCACTTTGTCTTTATCCCTTTAAAATTGGCATGCTTGAAATTGATATGAATAATTTCAGTACTTGGGATCCTATTATTACTACATATATTATTCTATTTTGCAAGTGTCTTGAAATTAATACATTAGTTCTCTTCAATTACAAAGTTGCAAATACACCCTGAAGGGCCTGGTTTGTAAGTGATTGTTCCTGCTAAACTAAGCCCAGTATACTCTGTTTCACTGTTAACAAACTCAGACATAATCACCAGCAAAGATATGTATGAATATCTATTGTAGTATGTATAATGCTTCTCAGTGCAATTGTGTTTTTGACGACAATCCACATTCGTGTTTAACAAAGGGACAAAAATCTTCAGGATTTTCTTAGTTTCAAAAATCTACTGAGGTGTTTGGACTAGAAGAATGAT